>OZ022419.1:10310159-10586181 GCA_963989365.1 Rhimphoctona megacephalus
GGATTCTCTTAGGGAACGTAATTTTTTGCAGAAGTTTAATTTAAAAGACTCGTCGCATGCTTTGGCCTTTGATTTTAAACCATTTTATATGTTGGATCAAATTCAATAAAACATGATTTAGTCACGATCCAGTGGCTGTGAATCCGGTGGTCACAAAAACTCATTTTGTACATCCACGCACGATGTATTTTCGTGATTGACGTTTCATTCATGTTGTGTCATTGAAAACCTGCCCGTTCAATTGCATCGAGTTTTATATTGGCTCGTTTTTTTCCCGACTTACATAGGGCTCGAAAAAAAGTTCAATGCAGCAGATATTTTTTCGGCTAATGAATGAAGGCTCGAACACAATCAATCATCTATACATAGGTCTGTAGGACCCTGAAATTTTTTTGCTGACATCTTCAAATACAATTCATCAATTTGAAGGGTGCATTGAAAAAACAAAGCTGAACTAGGATTTTTCTTTTAAGAGTTTTACGATCTATTGTGTAAAATGTAGATATACAGTTTTTAGGACACCGGATGCATAGGCGGACGATAAAAGAAAACAAAATAAAAAAAAACATGGGACAGCAGGAAGTTTGGTGAATGAAATGCCGGAGGGTTGGTGTGGCGATCACAGATATTGGTAGATTCCATTATAGAGAGTCTGTATAGATAAATGTTTATTTTACGAGTTTCCATCAGGGTTGCAGTGCCTATCGGGATATGATCCGGCATCGATCTATTCTTCCATCCCTTATAACTCTCGACTTTAACGTATGCGATTCAGTGTCTTTCTCTCTCTCTTCTGCGTTCTCTGTATCATTGAGTGCCTGGAGCATTTGGTTTTGCACTCACACTGTTGGACGGTTAAGCTAACGCACAAATTGCTCTCGAAATTGGAAAATCAGAAAGAAATACGTTGCTCCCTTTTCCTCCCCGTCCAATACTACCGGGCTACTGCTATAATGAACGTTTCGTGGCTTAAAGCCGCGACTGAGTGATCTGGTGGACAGTTTGAACAACGGGTGTATAAATGTGACATGAGCGAAAAGAGCGTCACTGATGCAAAGCCTCGAATATTGGGGTATATATGATTCTATATTCGAGACCACATCGCTTGGATTGACAAGTGGACAGAGCTATAAAGAAAGAGATAGATAGACAGAGAGGGAGGGAGAAGCAGAGAGAGAGAGAGAGAGAGAGAGAGAGAGAAAGAGAGTTGCAGGATTGGATTGAGAGAGCTCTATAAACTGGATCGTATGCACGTTATTCGAATGTGCCCATTTGAGGCTGACAATATGTGATGGGTATTTTCATCAATTGATTGCAATTCCATACGAGTATTGTTTATTATTTTCCTTTTTTTCTCCCCTCCCTCTCAACGGTGAGTAGCTAAACTAGAGACGTCTAAATTATTCAACAATTCACACTTCAAATAATTATTCCAGTTGTTCAACCATTTCATTCTTTTTATTTTGATTCTCGTGTATATGCTTTTTTTTCGCTGCAATTATAAAATAATACTTTCATAATGCTGAGGTTCAATTATATAATAGGTTTGTTCGTGCTCGCTGCACTTTCTACACTTTCGTGGGGAGTGTACACTTGCGCATTCGTTTTAGCGGACGTGACGTCGGATGGCGCTGTTCGCGCTAAAAGTGCAGCTGCACTTTCTTACACTTTTTCTACACTTTCTACATTGTCAGTTTGAACCGAGTGCAGAAAGTGTAAAAAGTGTATGGTTTTATTTTCACGCGCGCTATTGGATAGTGATTGATATGTTTGCAACATATCAATCATTTCATAAATTCATTTAAATTTAAATTCTAAAATTCATTTCTAAAATTCTAATTTTTTTCTAAAATTCAATTCAATTCTATTTCAATTTAAATTTCTAAAATTCATTTAAATTTAAATTTGACGATTGAAATAATGTACATAACTTGAATTTATTATTACGTAATGATTAAATGTACATTATTGTAATGAGTGAAATCATATACATAATTTCAGTTTCTGAATAGAAAGGCGACTGAATTAAGGCGTCTTCTCACTTTGGAAATTTAAAAAAATCGATTTTTTTTTTTTTTTTAATTTTGAAAGTACATATCTTCAAAAATGTCATCTCGAAATTTCATAAAGATCGGACGAGTCTAACTACATTTTTTGGCGACCGTTAGGTGACTACCTGAGAGTACCCGGCGATCCCTCCAAAACTTTAAACGCAGTTATCTCAAAACAAGGTTTTTCGGTGCTTTGTTGATGAAATTTCGGAAACTATCCGGCCGATTGTCATGAAATTTGAATGACATATGCTTCATAGTTATGGCTATAGCGCATATCATCAGATTTTTTAAATTTTGATTTTAAGAATTTTTTTTTTACAAAAAACTGCAAAAAAATCGTGGTTTTTTTTTACTTTTTCGAAAAACGTGCGCCATTTTGTTATTTTCGCGAATATAAAAAATCTGATGATATGCGCTATAGCCACTGACATACTGAATCTAAAACAGTTTTATTTTTTTGTTTCAGACGACCCGTCTCGGAGATACCATCAACAAGCCACGACCATAACATTTTTACACGGGTTTTTCAATGCTACTGATGTATTATAATAATTGTTTAAAAAAATAAAATAAAAATTTTTTCATGTACTTGAAAGATGTGTTTATTACATAGGATCCGTTTTATCCCACAATTTTAAGCAAAAATCCTCGAAAAAAAATCGCAAAAACAGCCTATTTTTGAGGCGTTTAAAGTGAGAAGATGCCTTAACATTCTGTACATAATTCAACCCTGTGCGGATCATATGATTTTTGGTGGCTTTAATTTTGCTAGATTTATGGGTCGAAAATGACCCATATGATCCGCATAGGGTTAAATAGTCAAATTAAAATTTGATTGAACACAAATCAGGTGCTTAATTCAATCAAAATTCTAGAACTGAGAATTTTGAAATAAATGTATGTAATTTTGATTTATTCAAATTTTAATTCTAGAATTAAAATTATATACATAATAGAAATTGAAAATAAATATGTTTAGATATAATGAAAATGTCTGGTGATTAAAAATTCAGTATAATATCCATACAGCAAAGAATATTGCTGCAATGTTGCTAGAATTTTGCAATATGACATGCTTCCAGGAAATATCGCTACAATGTTGCAGAAATACGGCCATCAAATATTGCAAGAATGTTACTGATAAAACAGTGAGAAAATATTACTATTGAAAGTTTGGTTCAAAATATAAATTGTATGGTATAACATATTAGGGAAAATTATAAATTGTCACATAATCAGGTGTTCTAAGTTGTGCTCAAACTTTGGGATATACTAGAACCAAAGTGTATTCCAAGGGTTAATAATGTTTGTAGTCACAATCAGGTTTTAAAATGCTTTTAGAAAAAAAAAGTTCAAATCTGATTTTTTTTCTATTTTTCCTTTTACGTTTTCTTTAACGGATTAGGGGTAATCAGAGGCGTGAAAAAATGAGTATTTTAAATATTTTTTTTTGACAGTAATTAAGTTTATTTTATAAAACTAATGAAACAGAGTTGTTATAATATGTTTTAACTTTACTTGACCAAAATTTCAAAAAAAAATATTAATTGTAGACGAAGTTATTGCGTTTTTCTCGAAACTATGTTTTCAAAGTCGGTGATCACTGTAATTCAAAAACCACTCGACGGATTTGAATGAAATTTATACAGCTTATTGAAAGCATAAAAAACTAGTACTTAATCGAAGGATTTTTTTTTGAAAACTTCTATTTTTTATTTTTATTTAACAATAAACCAGTGCTTTTTACCTTGAAAATCCGTGAGTAAACTTTCAGAAGCCGCCATTTTGTTTATTTAAAAAAAAGCTTCGACTAATCGTAAGTATTAGATTGACTATTAAACTAATGATTTTTTTGTTTGATTGATTTTAGATGAATCAGTAAAATGTTCTAATGGTCATCGCAAAGCACTACCTGTGGAACGGGGTCCAACAAAGATGGCAATAACTTCGCCTACAATTAATATTTTTTTTTTTAATTTTGGTCAAGTAAAGTTAAAACATAATATAATAACTCTATTTCATTAGATTTATAAACTAAATTTAATTACTGTCAAAAAAAAAATTATTTAAAATACTCATTTTTTCACGCCTCTGACTACCCCTAACCCGTTAAAAAAATCACATTCTTATGAAAAACCATTTTCATGTTGCGTTTTGATATTCTCCAAAAAGAAAATTAATTTCCAAATTCTGTAAGCGCTCTTTCGAACTTATTAGAAGTTAGTTTTTGCAACTCTTAAAAAAAAATAGGTCCATGTCTGAAGCACAGAAATTATATAAATTTAACTAGTTTTTGATAAAAATTAAAATAAAAAATGGAAATGAGCCAGTTTGATGAAACCCATTTTTAGACAAAAAAATGAAAAAAGGAAATATGTTTTCAAGAGATTTGTGTTATATTAATAAAATTATTATCAGCTATTTTCGTCGCGGTACTCATACTTTTAGTTATCACAATCTGGATCTAGAGAATAGGGTCAAAAAGTCAACTGGCTGTGAAATCGAAAAAAATAGCCAAATCAAAAATACATGCACGCTTATTTCTTGTATAGAAAAACATATTGAAAATTTATACAAATCAAAAGGGATCTGAGTTTACGAATAAAAAAGTGAAGTGAAATGCCTCATTGGATCAGTAAGGACGAAATAAAAGGGGGTCTATAAATCCTGGCTGTTTATTTGTTTAAATTTATATGCTTTGTGACGAAAAAATTTTGAGCGAGTCACATTTAATAGAAAATTGGTCGATCCTCCCCGACCCTCCCGCTCAATGCTCCGGCTACAACAAAATCTCTTAGGATCTATTCCGGGAAAACAAAAATTATTGTAACCCTTATTAATTATTTTTGATTTTTGTATTTTAATTTCGAGCCATATTTGAAACCGGGGCTAAGGGCTGACACACACCGATCTGATCAGCTGTATTGACGTCTGAACGAGAGCGAGAGAGACAAACAACTTCGGCCAATTACTGTCATCGTTGGTGTATTTCGAGCAGGGCTCATACACTTGGCCATTTCCGCCTTCGATTTATCGCTGCCAATCTCTGGATCTCGCCCAACAACTATACTGGATAATGAAATGATAAGGATTGAGGATTCTCGTCGTCGCGCGTCATCGATTACATTTTTGCCGTTACGATATTTCGTCCAATGTTTCTCATCTCCCGGAAATATTTTGTGAAATCAAAAATCTCATAAAGAATGGCTTGTCCACGGAAAAAGGTTAACATCAAAAGCTAGGAGTCTGGGTTTGAATTTTCGTTATCACTCAATTTCGAAAATCTCAGCTCCGTCTCACGCTTATTTAAATTCCCTGTATGGAAGCCTGTACATCGTATTCGGGAGACAATCGAGAACATTCGGTAATTAGAGTAGGGGGAGAGTTCGCTGTCCCGCCTGAGACTCATCATTGCGATTATCGTCAGATTTTCACGTGGCATTGAGCGCGACGGACGTCCGAGATTATCCTCAAAGTACGTAATTTTGCCTGACGCGATTCGTATGGTCGGTGAACCCGTCCCGATATCTTTTGGCGTTTTCTTTAAAAATAATGAAATAAAGTCTAAGCCATTGTAGCGCTAGAGTTCGGATCTATTGTTCAAGTTAACGGTTATGGCAACGGTTTTGCCTTTTTGTAAAATTTCGTTTGGTTTCTTTCCCGCGAAGCGATCTGTGCTACGACACGGGAAAGGAAAATATTGTGGCCGGTAGTGAAAATCTCGTATTTTTGTCCGTGTATTAAAATATATCATGTATTGGTTTTGTAGGCATCGAGAAAGGAGCGCGAATTTCGGGAGTGTTACAGAGTGTAGCGTGAGTGTGTGTGTGTGGCCGGGAGAATCGCCGTTATTATGTCAAGATCGAAAGGTCCGGCCGAGTAACCGATTATCGGGGGCTTGGTATTTTATTTTTCGTGTCTTTTGATTCAACATCGATTTTCCAGTATTTTATAAGATTCTTTTCGTGAGTAGAACCGCGGCGAGAATCGTAAAGGACTCGGTTAATTTTATAATCGTGTGTGTAGGATCCCGGTCGTGTGAGTGTGAGTAAGAGTGTGATCGCGTTCGAGCTTCTCTCTCGATGACCGTTTGCGCGTGTATATTTTCTGACTTGTGTCCCGCGAATGATTCATTCTTAATTTTCTCTATTGTACCAATATTTAAAATTATGATTTATTTTTCCTGGGATTTATCCCATAATTAATTTGATTATTAAATAAATTTAAATTGTTAAATTGAAGGACAATCCGATTTTCATTTTGTTCTCAAATTTTTCCAACATGCCTAACTCCGCCCATTCCGCTGCAGCAAAGCTGGTCAACTTTTTCTCTTTTTCTCCCGTTAAGTCGCTTAGGCGACTGGCGCCCAAATTAATAAAATAAATTAACGTGGAGGAAGGGAGCGAATTTTGTGACAATCGCGGCTAGGAAAATTTCCGTCACAGCTTATAACCCAAGAACTATATACTGAACACATTTCAATGAATCTATTACATCCAGAAAACTTATGATACATGATAGAACTAAGACTTTGTAATTTTTCGCTATATCATTTATTACTTAAGAGCAAAAAAATGCAATCGACAAGCTGAAAAATGAAGATATATGTCTAAATCAAGCATGATTTCGAAGAGAACTTTAAGAAGTTTGAAATTAAGGGGCCAGTCTACTTTGAAAATGTCAAAAAATCGATTTTTTTTACTGTTTTCGAAAGTACATACATTCAGAAATATTGTGTCAAAATTTTATGAAAATCCTAGCTCTCTAAGTATTTTTTTTTTTTACCTGAACGTCAGGACCTCATTTCGTCTACCTGAGCGTATAGCGCCCTCAAACGCGTTTTTCTCGAAACAACGTTTTCAAAATCTAGCTCCATCGTATCTCTAAAACTAATAAACCGATTCTCTTGAAATTTGAACCACATATTGTAAACATGATTCGCAACAAGATGACCCTCGATGGTTTTAAAATTTTGATTTTTACTCTTTTCTTTTTGTGAAAAACTGCGAATAAAACGCGTTTATTAAATACTTTTTTCATTTTTCATCTGCCATTTTTTTATTTTTCGATAAAACTTTGTATCCGAGGATCATTTTGTAGCTGGTGTCATACCAAATCTAATGGACTTTGATTTTTTTGTTTCAGACAAGCCGTTGCCGAGTTGTGATGGAGCTACTTAGCCCACCTATTTTTGAGGCGTTACGTTAAACTATAGTTTTTGTACTTAAAAATGAATAAAAATGAATTAAACATTTTTTTTTATGTATTTCAAGACTTTATTTATCAAGCCCAACAACTTTTATATTCATATCTTTTATAAAATCCTAAAAAAAAATCGCAAAAATAGCCTTTTTTTCGTGGCTCCAAAGTGGACTGGCCCCTTAACGGAAAATCGCCCAATCTCGAGTATATATACTCCGCCTGTCTTGCCTTGGACGTTCAACACTCTCTTTTTAATACTTGGGGTCAAGACGCTACCGCGGCTCTAGATATGAAGAGATTTAATGATGGCTAGGATTCCAATTTTCAGTAACAAAAATAAGCCATTTATTCAGTCACCAAAATCTCGACAAATATTGATAAATTGTTCAACTTATTTGAATAGCTCACGATGCGCGCCATCTTCGTGTTAACCCTACTCTATACTCTTTGCACTATTGCGTTCGCGCTGTCGTGGCTACACTCGAGGGCATTTTCTACACTCACCAGCATTCCCTAGTACACTACCCTAGTTCCTTTTACACTCGCGAGTGTAGAGTGCAGCTAGCACGAACAAGCCTAATATTTCTCGATTCTAGGAACAATTTTCGTCTTTACAGAGAATGAATTATGCAGTTTGTAAATTTCAACCGTTACTCATAAATTATGTCAGACTTGGTGAAAATTCAAATATGTACATTTTCGAAAAGATTACTTTTGTCAGACTTTTTATGGATGAAAAACAATGAACTGCTGGATGAATTTCATACCACGCAATTGTTAAATTGACGTTTTAAATATTTCCAGTTCAAAAACATGTCTCGCAATAAACGAAAAATGTTATTCCCTCTGGTATTAAATATCATTTTAATGAATGAATCTTTAAAAATTTTACGCAATCCTTTCATCTTCATGTTTTTCAAACATTACATATTTCAAATGTAATTCTGTCAGTGCACAACTCCTCGAACGAGGTGTAAAAAAAAAAAAAAAACACGACTCAAATATTTCGTGAAATCTGTGGGTGCATTTGGACTTAACCAGAGTACCAGACACGTAGGCAGGCCGACGTCAGTCAGACCAACAGAGTGAAATGGCCAGGATCCAGGTGAAGGTTCATGCAGCGGTAGTCAAACAGAGAAAAAAAAATCGACTAAAAGTTAATTGGTTTTACTCGGTCTATGCTTTGTTGCGGGCTTTTTCGGTATAACAATCGCACCCGAGAAATGTGAATATTTGTTTGTAGTTAGGCTCATCGTCAGGTATACGAGGTGCGGGTACATAAAATATGTACAAAGGTAATTTCCTTCTGTATATACAGAGTGTCCGAAAAATTTCAGAATTAGGGGATTGAATAAATAGTGCACTGTCGACCAGAAGAGTTCACTCAAATTTTCGATAGGCCAGCGCGTTATCAGTCTGTTGTGTGCACGCCTACTTTATCTTATCAACGCGCAGGTATATCGTATAAAAAAATGCAGGTGGAATATTCTCTTTAGGATTCTGCGATGCTACTATCCACCGAAGCTGCGGCACGATATTTAAGATAGCCTGTACATATGTACTGGTGCATGCATTATATGTACATACATAAAATATAATATAGACATGTAAACCGGCAATGAAAAGTTGCTGTGGCGTGTATACCTTTCAGAGCTTCAGAATTCTCATTGTACAGGATACAACCCTCTCTCGCTATGCCCATTTCCCTTACGGACACATACACTTATATAAATATATATATGCGTATTAAACCATTGATATATTTATATATATATGTATATATTTATCTATGTATAGTTATGTGTAAATAGTATATATCCATATACATATGAATGTACACATTTATGTACCGTTTCGTTGCCCAGAAACAGCACATCGCCAGTCCTATTATCGTACTCTCGTTGTACCGGAGGCCGTTATCACCGCTGTTATAACCGTTCACACAGGGTGTAGTATATACGAACGGAAGAGAGTTGAGAGAGCTAGGAGGATGCCCCGTGTACCGGGTCAGGTTAACGTGAGAGAGAATGCGAAAGTACGAGCAGAGATAAAGAGAAATAGAATAGAGTTAAGGGGACCGTATGGTCTAGAAATTTGAAAAAATCGATTTTTTTTTTTTTCGATATGTCGAAAGTATAGTATCTCAAGAATATACTGTGAAATTTTCATGCGGAAATTCTCAATATTACAGCTTCTACAGCCCATAACGCAGGTAGAGAGCGGTCCGCGACACGAAAACGTTCAAAGCCTTATTGGACACAAAGCCTTACGGGGATGATTTTTTAGTTTGCAAAAAAGAATGTGTTTTGCATGTTAAAAAACGTTTGTACAAACGTGCTGTTGATGCGAAAAAAAAACATGCACAAATAAAGAAAGCAAGAAAGAAATTGACAGAAAAAGAAGAGGGAAAAAAGACACAGCGGAAATCGATAAATAAAACACCGAAGCGTCAACAATTGACGAATAAATTATTGCAAGAGCTGTCAACTTATTACGGTCTAGCAATTAGACGTAATTCAGATTGGACTGAAGGGATGAGAAGTGAAATATGGGCAGCATATTATCACAAAATTTCAACAGATGAAAATCCGCAACACTCGTACTGTCCTCCAGGTTCCGAATCGTGGTGCAAGTGGCGTCAAAGTGAGGCTGCAGGTACTTTAGACACCTACGAGCACCCACCTGCTCTGTGCGATGAAGCACAAGAGATATTAAAACCAATTTATGAAGAATTGACAGCAGAGACTTTATTGGAAAGGTGTATTGGCAGTAATACGCAGAACAATAACGAAAGTTTCAATGCTTGCGTGTGGCACCTTGCGCCGAAACATCTGTTTGCCGGAAAAAAAATCATTGATATTGCCACTCACATTTCCGCTTGCATATTCAATGAAGGATTTGCATCCCTATTGAAAATAATGGAGACCATGGGCATAACAATCGGGCCACAAGCGGAGCAACTAGCGCAAAACCGAGACGAGCTGCGAGTATCGAGCGCCAACCGTAGGAGCACGGACAACTCCAAAGAGGCTCGGACAGCTCGAAGAAATGAAAGGAGTGAGGAAATCTTGAATTATGAACGTTCCGAAGGAATCCTATATGGTGCCGGAATCGCGGATTAACTGTAAGTATTCAAAATTTGCTCAATTTTTGAAAATATCTGTACCTCAAACTTTAAACTCATTTATCTCGAAACGACTTTTTTCGGCACTGCGCAGGTGAAAACAAAAAAACTATTCAACCGAATCACTTGAAATTTGGATATGTTGTTCACAACATGTATGGCTATCGTCGGAACTACAATCATAATTTTATTTAAATAATTTCTTATTGTTTATACTAAAAAACTAGTGAAAAAAAAACCCGATTTTACGAATTTTTTTTCAAAAGCGCGCCATTTTGTCAATTTTTAATTTTTTCGATTTGTTCTAGTCCCGACCATAACTGCACTCTTTCTGATTAAGAATCTTCTTGAATTTTGTGTTTCAGATGAGTAGAAGTCTCGGATCGATCTTCACCGTCCGGGTCGGATTTTTCGAGAGGGTCGTCTTCAATGCCAATTATATGATAATAAACACTGTTTTTAAAATTAAAAAAAAATTTTTTTGTATACTTAATAAAGGTAGTAATAAACCCGAAAAGTTAAAACATCGATTTTTAAATTTTTTAAGGCAAAAAAAAAATCGTGAAAATAGGTGAAATTTTCGTGCTCTAGACCATACGGTCCCCTTAAAGGAAGATGAGCCTAAGAGAGAGTATCTCTTGCATGTACGTATATTGGGGTGACGCGAATAAAATCGATATTTTTTTTTATCGATTGGATTCGATAGCTGTTAGTACTTGTCAAAAAAGTAACTCTCCCAAAATTTGAGCTCTTAAAAAAATTTTTTAGAGCTCGCTCAAATGGCTTTAATATTTTTTTTCGATCCTGACTAACGATTATGGTACAGAAATTTCTATTTTTCCATGTCACAACAAGAAATATAAGTATTTGATGAAGCAGTGATTCACCTAAAATTTGGGTTCTTGAAAAAAAAATTTAATGGCCGCGCAAGCCACTTAAATTTTTTTTTTTTCGTTTTTGGCTGAAAATTGTGGTATAGAAATTTCGATTTTACATTGTTGCAGCAAAGGATGTTGGCACTTGTTTAAAAAAAGCGTTCTTCCAAAATTTGGAACGCTTAAAAAAAAATTTAGAGGTCTCGCAAGTATAACTTTTCATATTATTCATTATGATATTAGTTCATTGGTTTAGCTAAGGAATAAACAAATAATTCGTTGAAAAATATTTTTTGGTTTTTATTGATACGTTATATATGTGATATAATAGAATTGCGTTCGTGTTTTAGAATTCCAAGTTGGTCGGATTACATATTCTAGTAACGCACCAATATATTGAAGTATTGAAACCATCAATTTGAAGGTGTAGTTGCAACATAATTTTTTTTCTCAGGAGTAGGATATTTTCGTCGATGTTCGTTGACGATTTGCAAAAGGTACTGTTGTTGATCTGCATTTTTCGTAATAAAATCATTAAACTCTTTAATAAGAGATACACCTCGCTCGGCAATGTCGTTTACTACTTGTAAGCTTCTGAAAGTTCTCAAGCGTTCATTGTAGTCATCATTTGTTTCTCACAATTTAGGATCTAAGTCCAAAAAGCTATGGGGCAGATCAAATCGTTTGAATGAAGATCGCAATTTTGTCGTAGTGAAATCATTTAAGTCTTTCGAGCGTAATTGCTCCAAATGATTGACTTTAATGGCTATTCGTTTGGCGCGAGGACCCACACTTTTGATTTTTTTTTGTCGATGTGGCCATTTTCAATTTGGTTTTGATAGGAACAGCTTCGTCAAAAAAAATCCAACGGCTCGGGTTATGCCGACAAGTACCATAAATATCCGGAGAATTATTGGCAGTCGCTTTAAAAATTTTTACATCGACAATTTGCCTTTTCGATTCACTAAACGTATTCCTTACAAGAGCCTGTATGAACGATAAGTCTTGGAACGGCGCTTCCACAGCAATTGGAGGAATGAACCACGCCTTGACGTAGAACGAAATGAGGAAGATACAAATTTGTCGAAGATCATTTATTTCTTTAACTCGCACATGAAATTGTGTTTTAAAAATGAACATTTCATAAATTGGATTCTACAAACGTGGATCACTATAGCAACTAAGCAGCTTACTGGCTGGTATAAGAAACTCACGGACAATCATAGAAATAGTGGCGCTTTTATTGTACGTAGCTCTCATCTTACGACTGCGTGCGTATTTTTTTGCTCCAAAAAGTACACGCGCACTAATTACATTGTTCAATGTAAATCATCAATGTGATCATCAACGATATGACCCTGCTAAGCTATATCTGCTCCAAGCCATGAAAAAAATGTAGGCATAATATGCTTGTCTCGCAAGAAGGAAAATATTCTATATTCTAGTTTTATATTTAAAAAGTTATTACAATTTTCCAACGAATTTGTGCCATATTTATTAGAATACATATTTCCTATCGTATTTTTTGTTTTCTTTGTTCAAAATCTGTTTCATGAGGATTTTTAACAAAAATCATCATGACAATGAAAAAAAAAAAATGTCGAAAATTTGCCTGCAAGATTTGTTACATTTTCTACAAGAACCGAAATTGTTGTAGAACAACTATTTCATTGGGTACCAACATTTTTTGTTACAACAGCGTATAATCGACATTTCTATATCATGGATTTAGCGAGAATTGATAATAAAAATAAAACAATCGCTGGCGCAGCCTCTAACTTTTTTTTTACACCCAAATTTCGGGAGATTCACTTTTTATAAAGTAGTGATATCTCTTGTCGTGATACCAGAAAATCTAAACTTCTATGTCATGATTTTCAGCCAGAATTGAAAAATAAAAAATTTTAATGTCGCCTGTGCGGCCATCAAATTTTTTTTTATGAACCCAAATTTTGGGAGAACCACTGCTTAATCAGGTACTGATATTTTTTGATGCGAAACGGAAAAATCGAAATTTCTAATTCGTGATTGTCAGCCAAGATATGAAAAAAAATATTAAAGTCATTGGAGCGACCGCTAAAAATTTTTTTTAAGAGCTCAAATTTTGGGAGAGTTATTTTTTTGACAAGTACCAACAGCTATCGAACCAAATCGAAAAAAAAAATATCGATTTTATTTGCATCACCTTAACGTATATGTGTGAGTTTTCATGCTCATTCCTTATAATTAATCCCTGCCCTCTCCCTCCTTGCCCTCCTGAAAATGTGTAATATCAGATGTACATTTATAAAACTGTTTGATCAAGACTGCGGTTTTCACTGACCGCAAAAATAGAGAATGAAGAGCATAGGAAAAACATGATGATTGACGTTTTCGTACTTTTTACATTGAGTTAAAGAAAAAGCCGAAACCTTTGGTATTTGTTGCACATGAATATCTAAATTTTGATATTAATATTAATTCATATTCAAATAGGGAGAGCGGTTGGTCCGGTGGATGGGGGCTCGGACTCGCACGTCGCGGGTTCCGGGTTGGAATCCCGGCCAAAACACCAATGAAAAATTTGAAAATTTTGTCAAGTGTTTCTGCTGCAATCCCGGGTGGTTCGGATTCCACCTTCATAAATCCATGGCCAAAGACCTCTCTGCGATGCATGAGCGGTCGGCGTACGGCTTTGGTGGCCTCCCGTGGACGGTTCATATCGTGCGGATGGTGGCCCTCTAGCCGTGCACTGGCTGGCTCATTGCATCACAGCTGAGGAGGTGCCTACCTGAGCGCCTCTGGTGGCCGTGCTTTGAACGTGCTCGCATTGCCACCCGCGGAGATTAGTCGGGCACCGGCTGTATCGGCGGCAAGGTTTTCTGCAGTTTCCCTTCGCCCTCGGTAAATGCGATACAGCGCGGGAATAAGTCGGCTGCAGCCGCACGTGTGGGAGAATGGATGGAAGAGTAGAGGAATAGTTGGAAAGAGTGGGGAGGCTAAGAGGGAAGGACCCTGGGCCGTGGAAGTAACAATCGCGGGGGCGATTGGTTACAAAACCCCAATAATTCATATTCAAATCGAGAAACTATTTTATTAAATCAATTTTTTTGTAGAGTTATACAAATAGTATATTAAGGTAAATACTGCACTGCATGCTAGTCAAATGAGTGCTAAAACTTCACAATGTTTTTATACCAACTTAAATGCACTAATTATACATAGTGAAGGTGAATTTGTAAGATTACATGTCTAATTAACCTAGAAAAATATTAATAACGATACATTTGCGAAACCATTAACTAATAGTGGCAAATTTTCATTATGACACATTTCCATTGGGACTTTTCAAAGAATAATTTGTATTTTTTGACCGATTTTAATGCACCACGTCTTATTTTGTTCCTCAAGAGATTCTCTATGAATTCACCATGTAGATTTTTTTGAAGTTTATTTGTTTGGAAAATATAGCAATTTGTTTACGAAAGGTTTTTTTTCGTTGAATAAACAATTAACTGCAGCAGTGGAACGATTAAGCTTAGAAGAAATCTACGCGATGAATTCGTAAAGGATCTCTTGAGGAACAACATAAGACGTGGTGCATTGCAATCGGTTAAAAATTACGAATTATTCTTTGATGAATTCCGATGAAAATATGCCATCATGGAAATTTGCGTTTATCAGTTGATGGTCTCGCAAATATATTGTTTTTAATATTTTTCTACGTTAATAAGACAAGTTGTGATATAAATCCATTAACATTACGTTCAATTAGTGCATTCAGCTTGGCATAAAATAATTATGCCAGTACAGTATATACCTTAAAGAAAATGATTTGCTTTGTTAGAGATGGAAGACAGTGGTAAGAATATAATCATAGTGACGGATAGGTAAGGATTACAAGACGATCGCGTTGCCATGAAAATCGCCATACAATGTATACAGGTTATGTATATATTGAGTCCTCTGTATAGCATACAGAGGACTTGAGAATGTATATATAGATATACGTGGTGATCGTGATAGTTTGAGGGAAAGAAGCAAGCTCAAGAAAAAGCTTACAGAGCCCGCGAACGTGGGAAAAAAGAAGAATAAAACGTTGTCTCGTTCTTCCACCTTATTTTTCTTTTCTTCTTTCCTCTCAATACTTTCCCCTATTCACGTTCTCATTTCCTTTATCCGCGAGCCCCACTCACACGTGCTTGCGCCCACGAACCGACCTGATCTTGTGCTCCCTATAAAAGTTAATATTGGCTTTATGTTATCATGGCGTTTCACCGTTTCAACGTACCGCCCCGCAAGTAACGGAGGAGAAAAAAGAGACTCAAAGATGCGAGGGCTCGGGTACAGAATGAGGAGAAGAGGTTTTCAACGTCAGGAATTTCTAAAGCTTTACATTTTTTCAACAATCGCCATTCGGACACAATCTTTATAGAGAAAAATATTGTCCATCCGTCTGTCTGTATTTTTGACTACTTATAACTCAAAAAAAAAAAACTATTAAATGGATATCAATGAATCTTACAAAGCTTATGATCCACAATTGAAATTAGGCTATACAGCATCGTGCTATATATTGGTTATAACGAATCAGCATTAAAAATGATGACATTTTGAATATTGAGACAAAGTGCTAGTCCTTACACCAATTTACAGTGTTTATTATACTCAAAATAATTTTACGTAATATTAATCGAACTATATCTACTTGTTGTTAATATCGTGCTTGCGTTTAAATGGGATTGTTGCAAAACTTTTGTAACACTAACACGGACGAAGTCAAGAGGATAATTAGTTCAACGTATATAAATATATTGTTCTTCTTATTGCATTGTCCGGAAGTGCATTGGTCGCTTCGGGACACGTTTAGTGTTCTCTAATTCCACGCAGAGCTAGGAAAGCTACAAAAGTCAGGAAAACTATAAAAAATAGGATTATGGAACAGTGACACATTTTTTCAAGTTTTAAACTTACTCGGAGACAATGAAAGCGAAAAACAGCAACTCAAAGGAGCTAAAAAGTACTAGAGCAAGCGAGAGAAACTTTTTTTGATTGATATTAGACAGTATGATAATTAGTTGGAGTAACCAATTCTCTGAAATAATAAGATGAAAAATGAAGGAATGAAAATTATATACAAAATGATAAAATAAAAAACGAAACTATCGATATTTATGCTGTAAATGTTTGGAACGATTTTTGCGATGCTTTTTGTATGTGTGCTCACAAATAAAGTATAAATAACGGGAGAAGCGTAGCATACAAAACAAAGCGGATATACAGAAAAGGGCGAGAAGATGTAGAAACACAGATCGAAATACATCAATACGTTACCATTTTCATTCGTCTGGCAGGAACCCAAGAGAATGGCTGTTGCCACGAGTAACATCAGCAACCCCATGTCGTCGAATGATCCAGCAGGCTACCTTGAGCTTTTTGTTTCGACTCTTTTTTTTCTTTGTTGTTTCCCTTCTTCTGTTTCTCCTCTACCTTCTCCTATTCCTCTCGTTTCTCTGCTTCGTGATCTTAATATCACCAAGCACCCTCTACGTATTTTCCACCTTTCGTTCTCTCCTTTTGTCCTCCTATCTTCTTCCAGTTTGCTCTCCTTTTTGACGGGCTCCTGATGGCCGCGATCTTCCGCTCCTTATCTATTTTTTCCAACGTTCTTCACCAGCGTAATCCTGTTTGTATTTATTCCCATCGATGTGGATATTTGTTCATTTTTTGCGACAATTTCACGATTTGTTCACAGTTCTTCCGTATCGTTCATTTTCCTTTGGTTTTCTTTTTCTTCCTCGTGTATACTTCTTCTACTTTCGATTCATTTTGTTTTATTTCTTTTTCGGGCTCTTTCCGTTACTCTACGAACTTATGAGTTCCCTATTTTCCCTCCTTTTTTGCTTCCTCCTCTTTCGCCTTTGCGGCTTTTTAGAGGCCGATGCTTTCTATCGTTATTCCTCGCACTTCTTCGCGGGATAAACTTTTGGGATAGATGGGCTTTACCAAGCTGTACAAGCCTTAAGCGGCATCGATCTCCTCATTCATCCTCTTCCCCAACACTTTTTCCTCTTCCTCTTTCTCCGGTGTGATATGCGAGTCGCGAAATCGCTCGTGCTTGTATCCCTTGCCTTTTCTTTTCTTTTGGATGTTCTCCTGCTTTTTCACCCCCTCACCTCCTTTTCAGGATGGCTCGTCGTGTTGGTACAGAAAAGGCCACAGTGCCACGTCGCGTTATTTATGCCGAGCCATAAACTACGTACTTTCCAGGAGCGTCATTTTCTTTTACTTTTTTTTTCTTGTTCCGCCCTTCTACTTCTTTTTTGTTATATTTGTTATTCTTCCTTTGGCCTTAGAAGGAGAGTGAGATACACGAGTTTTTTTTTAGCTTCCTCTTCACATTGATACCCGCCAATGCTGTACAAGCCGCAGTTGAGATTCCGCCACCTCTCCACCACTCCACTCTTGTCCACGAAACTCTTAACTTCCACCTTGAGATACTACGCGAATACAAATTCCGCATCGAATTCTTATACGAATATCGACGTAAAAGAATCCTGTTTACGCTTGTCTGAGCTATTAGAAAATTCCCCTTTTCTTTATTTTCGCTTCTTTCCGTAAATCCTTTAAGTGCCACTGTATTACGGCCATACTTTCATTCACGATTCAACTTTGCTATTTTCCTGTTTTATTTCTTTTTAAATTCCCATCGCGATTTCTTCTTTGCTTCATTTTTCTCTTTCTTTACGAATGTATGAGTGAGCATCCTTTTTTTAATCTTTCCGCCTCTGATTTCTGAGACCCGCAGGTCGATGCAAAAATAATCACGCGACCGTTAACGACGAAGTTCTTCTGTCAACCCTCTTTAACCTGTTTTACACAACTAAATTGTTACGATGGCGAAAGTCCCAAGAGGATTTCCCAACGGCGCTCGCCCGATCTCTCTTCCTTCCTTCGCCATTTTCCTTCTTTCATATTCCTCCTTTTTATTACCTTTTCTTGTCTCACTAGAGTTTCGATAATTCACGCTCTCTTGAGGGATTCCCTTTTACCGCTTCCCGGTCACGTAGTTTATCTGGAAAACAGAGAAAAAGTAAGAATGAAGTTATGTTTCAGTGTCAATCTTTGACAAGTATATGAACGCTTCCGTCCTTGTGTAAAAATGTGCACGCGAAATATGTATTTGCGTAACGCAAGCGTCAATCTTCATAAAACCCTGTATCGCAATTTCATCGCGACAAACTTGTTTTCACTTGCTCTATTAACTCCTCATTTATCAAAATAATAAAGGTTCATTGAATACAAAATGTAACGAGTATATGAAAATAAAAATGAATTTCAGAAGATCGATGCGATCACCGTATAACGGAATAATATTATTATTATTCCGTTATAGGGTGATCGTATTTTTATAAATTTTTATATTTTAATTTTAATTTAATTTATACTTTAATTTTATAAATTTTTATAAATTTGTTACGAAATTTATTCCATCATATCCGAAATAGGATAAAAATATTATTGCATTCTCGCCGAAGTCCGAATCAAATTTAATTTGGTTTTTGCAAAATTTCTCACCGTTTCAAAGGATGCAACCAATCATTACCTATATTTTTACGAATATTTGCAGGTGTGAGTAAATTTTTCACTGATCGTGAACGAGTAGAACGTACATGTCGAAAACAATTGAATTTTGACTACAAAAGTTCTCGAATATGGTGCATCAACTTCAAAGCTGGTACAGTTATTGAATTTCTAGTTATACAGGGGCCTGCAATGGTTGAAGTATAATAGTTGATGCAGACTCGTCAAACGAGTGTTAAATTTTGAAAATACATTTATGCAAAGCTTAATGCACTAATATTAAATGAATCGACCATTGATTTGTATTACAGCATGTCTTATTAACCTAATAAAATATTAATAACAATAGATTTGCAAAACCATCAACTGATAAATGCAAAATTCCACGATGCCATATTTTCGTGGAGATTTTTTAAAGAATAATTCGTATTTTTCAACCGATTTTAATGCACCACTTCTTATTTTGTTCCTCAAGAGATTCTCTACGAATTCACCGTATGGATTTTTTCCTGAGTTTCATCGTTTTACTGATGCCGCCAATTGTTTAATTGGCTAAAAAAAATGTTTATAAACCAATTGCCGTAATTTTTATATTAACAAGTTTAGAAAAAACCTACGCGGTGAATTCCTAGAGGATTTCTTGAGTAACAAAATAAGACGTGGTGCATTAAAATCGGTTGAAAAATATGGATTATTCTTTGAAAAATCTCAATGAAAATATGACATCATGGAATTATGCAGTTATCAGTTGATGATTTTGCAAAACCATCGTTATTAAATTTTTTTTAAGTTAACGGCTCTGTCTACTTTAAAACTTTCAAAAAATCGAATTTTTTATTTACATTTTTCGAAAGTTTATGTATTTAAAAATGTTCTCTGAACATTTCAGAAAGATCAGAGCATTCTAAAGGTATTTTTCCATACGTTGAACGCTACCTGAGCACGCTTGTTCACCTTATAAATTAAAACTTTAAACGCGTTTTTCTCGAAACAACGTTTTCGAACCGCTTGTTGAAAAAATCTCAGAAACTACTGAACTGATCCTTATAAAATTTTAACCACATATTCTGTACACTTATCGCTATATCCCGTACCATAATTATTGCAAAATTTTAATTTTTACTATTTTTTTTGGCAAAAAACATGCAAAAAAACACGTTTTTTAATTTTTTGTTGTCCGTCATTTTGTTATTTTTGCATATAAATTAATATTAGAGGTACGGGATATAGCCACTGTCACAATAAACCTAAAACCATTCAATTTTTTTGTTTCAGATGGGCCGTTGTTCAGATTTTTTCAACAGCGCACACCTACCTACTTTTTGAGGACTCCTGTTTACCTGGCATTTTCACACTAAAAAAGTGGTTAAAATCAATAAAATTTATTTGTTTTTTTTTTTATAATTTACGAATGTTTTTGTTAAGCCTAACAAGTTTTATATCAATAAACACAACAGTATTCTTAAAAAAAATTAATAAATATAGCGTTTTTTTCATGCATCCAAAGTAGACAGAGCCCTTAATAAGACATGCTGCAATACACATCAATCTTCAATTAATTTAAATTAGTGCATTGAACTTTGCATAAATGTATTTTGAAAATTTAACACTCATTTGACTAGTTTGAAGCAGCCATATTACCTTAAGCCATTTCTACCGTATATGAATAGGTATTTATGTATAGAGCTTCGTACAGGTGCAATTTTATATGTATATATACTGTATAAATCCTATAATAAGTCTGCGTATGTATGGAAACTCGTATAGATGAAATTTTATCCATATATATTGGAACTATAGATACACGCATAGTTGTGCAAAGCTTATTCGAATTCATGGTGATAAAGTCCTTGACAAGTTTCTCATAAGCGTGAATTTGAAACGACTTTCGTACTTCCTCCGAAGTGATTCAAACGTTTTTCATCTAAACTCACTCCGATTGCGATTTCAGTCGAATAAGCGACGAATCTTATTCCTCCATTCGCCGACTGCAGTCGCGCAAGTGTTCGCGGTAGCGTCTTGAGGAGTTTCGAGGATCCTTGCCTACGAGAGGAGCATAATTCGTATTCCCATTGACGGCGATTTCACCAAAGAGGGAAAGGAGAAATAGAGACAGAGCGTTAAGGGGGAATAACGGTAAGCCGAGATCCTTGAAACTCGCGACACATGATCCACCCTCCGACTGCTCAGTGAAACGTAAAAAAAAAGCATAAATGCTGCAAAATAAGTTGAGACAAGCACATTTACTCCCTCTAAATAGTTGTTTCAATGAAAAATCCCTTTCTCAACACAAAACACCCACAAAAAGTTATAAGAGAGCCTCACAAAAAATTACCAATAAAATCTTAATCTCACAAAAGTTACCGATTCAAACCTGCCCAAAAATTAAGTCTAAACTTCACAAAAAGTCATTAAGTAAATTAAAACTATAAAAGTATTAATAGCCAAATACATTTGAACCTATTAACCTCTAATGGAAAATCTTTCGATTAATTGAAAATATAGTCGTACTACACAACAAGAATAAAAATAAAAAATAATTTTGATACAAAAAAAATTGCAAACGGAAAAAATCAGATTGAAAAAAAAATTTTGGCCGAAGTACTTGGCGAGTCTGTAATCATGAATGATACATTGTGGGAATTAAATAAATAGTCACAACTGTGACTCTAACCAAAAGTCAAGACTGAAAAAAATATGCGTCAGCTGTCACATCTGCGATCTTTATAACCTTATTTTTTTAACCTTACTACTATCAGTTTAAATGAAAAGTCAAAACTGTATGGGTTCAGATGTCACATCAACGAACACAATCTCACATATCACCAGAATGTTACCAGTTTTCAAGTTAGTATCACTAGACGCCACCTTTTTTTGATGCCACGAAAAAATGAAATATTAATATTTCCAATATGCGTTAGGCCACAGAGTTCTAAATAGTCACAATCGAAAGAAAAAAAAAATAAAATAAAAAATACGTGAACCTGCAACAACTCTCAAAATACTGTAATTAATTAGATATCGCGGAAACAATTTTCGGAAATTTTCAAAAACCGTTCGAAACCACGTTGCTTGCTGTAAAGAGTCTAGTCAGCGACTCGTCTTCGACATTATAATATAATTATTTTAATGTACTTGTCTCGAATCGCTGCCGCGACTCTAGATAATTCATATATGAAACCAACAGAAAGGGAATTCCTGAATATTTCGGACATAATACACGCTAGAACATTTTTTTCTTCATTTCAAGATAATGAACAGGTAAAATTACTGTAGAATTTTCGAACAATCCATTTTTTTTTATTGGCTCAAAATATCCTTTGAACTCTCTTGAATATGAGGCAAAAAGTTTATACCTGAAAAAAAAATTTTTCATTGAAATTTCGGGCTCTTCCCCGAGCGCGTCGGTCATTTCAGAATCACGTTTCAAAACTTTAAACGCGTTTTTCTCGAACCACGATTTTTCAAAACGGCACGCGGCATAACTCCAACAATTTTCATTCTTTTCATTTGAATTTTTAACAATATCTTAAAAATAACATTCCGAAGTGAAATACGTACGGAATTTTCGATAAGTTCATCTAAACATTTTTTGTCAACAAATAATTACCCCTTTTTTCTGTCGAAAATTGAACCTCTTCATTCAAACACTCGCCAATAATACAAAAATGAATATTTTCAAAATCCCCTACGTACTTCACTAGTTATGAGTGTCTAGATGGGGATTTTTTTTTTTTTTTTTATTCCAGATCAACAATTGCACCAGTTACACTGCGTGCCGCAGAGCGCCTCGAATTCAACAAGCCTCGCGGGAATGGCTCTGATGTCGCCATTTTTAAATATTTTTCAATCATAATTTTTTGTTGTACAGTTAAATATATGCTTAATAACTCTCCCGAATATTATTATTCTATTACCTTTCCTTCCACCCGAAAAAAATGGTCGAAAAAAGGCATTTTTTGAGGCCGTTACAGTGGTTTTAGCCCTTAATGTACCTATTATGAAAATAACTATAATATATAATATCATACACCAAGTTTTGTTTTAAAACTGATTTTTTCCCTTGAGAAATCAATATTTCAGGATTTGCCTCTTTTTATACGTAAAGGATTCGTAATGCGTTCATATATAAATTTTAAGACCATATGGTCGTAATGTCATCCATCATGGAAAATATTGGATTGTAGAATATCGGTTATACCATCGCCGTATTCATAATTTATCATTTCGGCATTACGTTCCCGCAATGAATATCGATTTTTGCGGTAATCGCTATACGTTAATTGCATTCGATTCAATGCTCTGCATTATTGACTTTGCGTTAATGACATTTCAATCCATATTTATTGGGTTTTTAATTTTTTTAATTCTGCGGTGGATTATACATTTTTCAACAAAGAATATTGAATAAAATTTCATTATGATGTTTCGACCAATGAAACGACGAAGAAAATTAATCGCCAAAAAAAGTGTGAGAAAATTTTGTACACTTTTTAGCTTCGTCAAAAAATGAAAAAATTATATCTTCAGTATGCCTGCAGCTACAGGGTTCGTATTAGTCACGATGGAAAGAAAAAAAAACGTACCCCCACTAAAAACCGAATTTTGTTGAAATATTGAAATATTTTGTTGGACGTATTCAACAAAATTATTTCGTCCAGGCAACGAAATTTTTGTTATTTCAACAAAGTTTCGTTTCAGTGTAACAAAGTTTTGTTGTAACATTTGAAATTTTGTTGCCTGGACGAAATAATTTTGTTGAATACGTCCAACAAAATATTTCAATATTTCAACAAAATTCGGTTTTCAGTGCCCGAATCTTCCTTCAAAATGTATTAATTTATTAAATATTACTGAAAAAATTTTGAAAACAGTTGCTAACGCCGCTATCTCCGGTATAAGTACGACTCGCTCATCTTTGACAGATACAATAGCACAGTAAATGTACTTATCTCGAGTCGCTACCACGACTCTTAATATTAACATTTTCATTATTATTTATGCACATAGATTTTTTTTCTGAAAATCTTCTGAATTCTGTTTTTTTTTTTTTTTTTTTTTTTATTATTTTAATATTCAAACGACCCTCGTCCTGGTTTTATTCTACCTCGAAATGTTATACACCGTAAGAGTTGAGTTTCATTGCAATTCCACGCTTGTATTGGAATTCTGCTAAAATTCCAATTAAGAATCTGGGTCTGGGCAATCAAGCTGAGTGAGTGAGATCGACCATTGAGCTCAAGCTAAGCCATGGAACTTGCTTTTCTTTTATACCCTTAATTCCATGCTACATCTATATATATAAATATGTATATATGTATTTTATATAATACGCATATAGACTTATAATACACTTCAGCCTTTCATAAAATAAACAAGGAAAATTGGTATAATGCCCAACGAGCACGTCACAAAACATCTTTCCTCATTTATTTTTCGCCTCCCGTGATTTATGTCACGAACAATAAAATTTCGGATTAGCATTTACTCGAAATGTTTCTTCATTTCTTCCCTCTCACCCGTGTAATCTTTTGTTCTCTTTTCCCTTGATTTTTCGTATTACATGATCGGTCGAAAAAAAGCTGGAAAAAAATCTATTCCATAACAACGCATTGTGTGTGTGTGTGTGTGCGTGTGTTTTTTTCATCAGATGTGTGATGAAAAAAAAACGGAAAAACTATCGCGAAACACGGGAAATGAGTGATAGTTTACACATGTTATTTCAAGCTGGTTTCGTTTTCGTTTTTTAAATTAAATTCCCCGTCAAAAAGATTGACTACCCTGCGCTGATTTCAATCTGTTGAATAAAATAGCTGCGCGCACAGTAAAACCGAGATATCCTCGTTCTCGTTCATCTTTCCGTTACACTTCGTGATTTTTGGGTTTTTCACTATGCGAGGGAAAAAAAAAAAAAACATCTATTTGCCCATTAATTTAATTTCCATGGTTTCGAGCTATCGAATTAATTTCCAGTCTAGTAAATAAACCGGTGAATTATCACTCGGGTCACTAGAATTCATTTGAAACTACGGAAAAATTGGTTTTTGTAAGACACAAAGGTATTTTAATTTCTGTTAGTATTCATTCCGTTGAACCATGAATTTTTTGGCGTTTTCAGGTGAAAAACTCTCTTTTTTTGTTCCTCATTTCCTGCTTTCTTTTTATGCCGAATATTATCGCAGGGGTAGTTAAATGACTTTGAACGAATCTGAAATTGGTTCGGTCGTTCGAGCCATTTCCAACACTGCGATGAGCGAGGTCAAAGAGCTTTTAGTGTCGAAAATTTGGGGTTTCAGAATTGGAGAACCTTCAATTTTCCGTTGTAAAGGTTCGATCCTCGTTGATCTTTTTTTCGTCCTCGATTGTTCGGTTTTCTGCTAAAAATTACTTACACCGAAGAGTATTTGACCCTACCAACTAAGCTGGTTGATTAGCCTAAACGAATTTTGCGAATGCCGTATTGACCGATGAGTGAGTATTGATGACATGGACAAAATAGAGCATCAAAGGAGAAGCTTCGGGGTATTATTTTGTTTAGAGAAACGCCCGAAAAAGTCAATTAAGCCCGAAGTGAATTTATCAATCTAGCTATCGCGTAATTATTCCCTACAAAAGGTTTTTCTGTTTAATTTAAACCGAAATACAGGGAGGAATTTGATCAATGGAAAATAAAAATAAAATAAAATAAAAAAATGCACTGAACGAGAGGACCTTCGAAATGTGCTCAGCCAACAATTCGTTATTCTTCTCTTTATTCTTCATAGCGTTCGTGTTGTTTTGCAACCGGTAATTCCAATGGAATTGTAACCTCCGACAACTTTAAATTTTGTTGCGCGTGTCATTGCCACTATTTTTGAATCATCCACAGAGTTTCAAAACAAAAGAGATGGACACGTCAATATATATGTATGTATGTGAGTATAGAAATTGAGAGAAAGAGAAAGAGAAGACAAGAATTGAGAGATAAATAGAAAAGAGAAGAGATGGAAATAAGGGTGATGCGAAATATACGGAGGTACTGTTTTGAAACGACATTATTCTGGTTCACCATACATGATGGACAGCCTGGCTAGCGCAGTCAGAAACCACTGCAGCTGTGGTGCCGACGGAATTTCCGCTCGGGAGAATCGCGGGGTTCAGACTCCTCCACAACCTCGCTATTCTGTGTTGTCAACATATATACGTTTTACCGTGAGATATATAACCTGTACTGTGAGGGATGCTGCAATGCAAAATGTCTATATCTATATATGAAATCGGTGTACGATACTGCGGCCTCCTACACAGCTCGTCATCGTACCGTTCGGATCTGTATACGGAGAATTTCATGTCAGTTCAACTTCTGACGTGGGATGATCCTCGAAAAAAAAAAATCGTTGAGATTTCACTATGTATTATTCAAGAATTTTTTCCTTTTCGCTATAAGCTCTACGGAATTCCAATATTTATATTCATAATTTGTATTATTTTTCATTGTGCAGTTTAAAATAGAGAATTTCTGTACGATAAATAAATGAATTTTTTGAATCATGTACTTAAGAGATTTTTATCGACTTCAAAAAAGAGGAAGTTCTTTTCCTTTGATCTATTTCTTTTAGTTTTTATGTATGTACACGCATAACTTTTTATAAAATTCGCTCATTTGGATGCATCCATTTTTGTTTTAAAGCAGGAACTCTCGAGATGGTCCCATAATAATTTCGTGACGATTTGATGATACCTTCAATATTTTTATGAACAGTTTGTCTGACTAGAATTTGAATTTTTTTTTCTAAACAATGCTAAACTCTAATATATGATTAACTAAATAATTTCGTATATCAAGAGAAGTAAGAGCATGGCATTTTTTTCGACATGATTTTTTTTGAGGGAAGACAATTGAAAATCGAAAAATAATACACTTTTTAACGAAATAAAAAACCGACTTCAAAAAAAGACTGAAAAGTAAAAAAATAAAGTATTTTGAAAGCCAATACTGCGGAAAGAAAAATTTGAAGTCAAAGCCATACAAATCAAACAGAACCCCTGTCTCCAATCGTCAATTAATATGCGTAACAGTATCAGTTTTTATAATTTCAATTTTTTTTTTCACCGATTTTAATTTTTTTTTTATATAACAATGATTCCGCAGTATTATCTTTTGAAATACTGTTTTTTTTTTTACTTTTTAGGGCTTTTTTGAAGTCGGTTTTTTGTTAAAAAGTTTTTTCGTCCCAATTTAAATCATGTTTGAAAATATTTGTGGGAACCTAAAATGCTCACGTGTTTGAGGAAGAATTTTAAATATTCTTTCAAATAAGATGGAATATCACTGAAAACCCAATTTTGTCGAAATATTCAAATATTTTGTTGGACGTATTCAACAAAATTATTTCGTCCAGGCAAGCAAATTTTCAATGTTTCAACAAAACTTAGTTCAACTGAAACGAAACTTCGTTGAAACAATAAAACATTTTGTTGGCTAGACAAAATAGTTTTGTTGAACGTATCCAACAAAATATTTAATTGCTTCGACAAAGTTGGCTTTTCAGTGATTGCGCCCTTCATACGGTAGAAATTAAAAAAAAAAGAGAAAAAAAACTGGGTTTGGATACGTAATCATTTAAATTGAGGATACGTAGGAATGATTTTTGTCCAAATAAGCATGAAAGTGCCTGTATGTAGTACATTTATATGTATCTGTATTGGGATATGTATCTTAAAATACAGATATGACTGCGACAGCGATTTTCACGTATCATTACCCCTGGACCTTATCTTCGACATGAGTAAATCGAGTTTCAATTTTCGTCCAAAGCCTGCTCACATATATAATATCGACCTATATATATCTTTGAACATGTATATGGAGGTTGAGGCACAGATATATGTTCATGAAATGGAGACAAACTCAGTAACCATATATCCGATAAACTCGTCACTAGATCTGGCCATGCAAGAAAAGCAGCGACTAAGAGAAGTTTAGAATAAATTCGTGTCTCATACGTGTGTGCCAGTATGCCTAACGGTGCAACGCAAATTATAGTATATAATATATAATGGATGAAATAAAAATGTGACAGCAGACGGTCCGTTATAGTTAAACTCGGCTTACCAACTCAAAACTTTGAGTCTATTCGGTATATGGAAAATTATCATTAAATGTATTTAACTAAGAGTGGCTTCTCTCTTTGGTAGCTTCGCTACTTTCTGAAACCGCAAAATACGACTATGCTTGACAGCAATATATATATATGCGTACATATATATGAATCCTTAAAGAATTTTATATGTACACTGATAAAAAAATTAAAGTATTGCCAACTACGCGATGAGATTGGACGAATTTCGTTGCGCCAATAGTCATTTTACGTTTAGTTAATCACCCGGTCGTTGATCCATTGAAAGTCATGTCGTTGAGACAACTACGCCACAATTTTGCCGCTAAATTTTAATTTATTTCAGTTGAGTGTATTTCATGTGATACAACCGCAATAAATGGTTACATTGAAAAAAAATAAAACTTGAGACACAGAATCGATTGAATTTGAAATAATCACACGGAGGTTGGGTTGTATACGGTTTGTCCGTGACTCGATAAAATAATAGCATCGAATAAACTTCTCTGCGAGAATTGAATTCAATGACACCATAGATCAACGGAATACAATTTGTGATTAAGCCAATTACCTAGTAGTAATTTGGATAAAATCTTTTGTTACTATTCAAACAAATAAACCTTTTGCTAAAGCTACTAAAATTTCGTTGCGCAAACAATAAGTTTTGTTTAACACGAATTATATATATTGTAACCGGACAGCCTTATTCCCTGGCTAGATTTCTGGTGTGGCAGAAATCCGCTAGAGGGCCACGGGCAGAGCGCTCTCGCGTAAGCGTCGCACCGTCCGTGTACCCATAAAGCTCCGACATTGAATCGTTAACTATCGATCACTCCGACCGACGGTCGTCGAGAAAACCCAAACTCTGGTGTTACGAGGTAAAAAAGTCTAAGGCCGTTTATCGTACAATTAATGTACGCTGATATAGAAAGTTTTTGCCACTTAGTTGTCAGGACAGGCTCTCTTGCTAGAGTAAAAAATTGATCAATCGTATTTACTATTGAAAGTCGCAAAATACAAAATCAAAAATATCAAATAAAAAATATTCCAAAAAATATGTATATAAAAAAAAAAAAATTGAAATATTTCTTACAGTCATTTCAAAATCATAATTGTTCGATACAATCACTATACGTTTTAATTACACAATGCAATTCATTCAATCCAAACATGATTGATACAATTGACTGAAATACTTTTCCGCATTTCCCGAGCAATGCGATGATACTATTTCAAATATTTATTGAATTTTATTCAAAAAATGTTTTGGTTCTATTGAATATTTAAAGTTTTACTTCAAATTGCGGACATAGTTGGCTCAACAAAATACCTTTAACTACGCGCGGAGGTTGCGTCAACTACGCCATTGGTTTCGCCGTATCCAACCTCAGGACGTAGTTGAGCCAACTACGCCTCCGTTCTCAACACTATGCCTTTTTTTCAGTGTACGAAAAGATATGAAGAGCGTAGGAATGAAAGAACATTGGGAGATTCTCAATACGATTAATAATAATAATAATCAATATTGTTGCATGGAATACTAAGCATTCATAGCGTTGTATTTACTATAAAAAAAAAATGGAAAAAGTTTATTGTTAATGCAAATCAACAATACTTGTTCAAATATTTCCCACCGAGCATAATTCATAAATTTTATTGTGCACGATAAACATCCCTCTGCAACAGTTTCATCGCTGATTGTTAAAATTATATCTCGCTCTTGAGTTTTTACAGGTTTGAACACAGTAAATACTTCATAATTGTGCAAATAATACAATTTTTTTACTTGCCCCCGAGTCACTGAGTATGACGATAATTTTTACCGTAAAATTGGATGCAAAGTACTATAATTTTTTGCTCGTTAATGTATAATGTCTATTTTGGCTACTCCATTATTTATACAATTATGGGACGAGAATGATTGAAGTATCATTGTTATTTCAGAAGCAAGGAATTGTTGACATTTTCAAATTTTTTTGATCGTATTAACATGTTTTTTTTTTTTTTTTTTTTTTTTTAATAGTAGATTTTAGATAATACTTTTAATAAGTTTACTATCATTGTATCCATGTAACAGTAGTGAGTTTCATACGCGAGGTAAGGATAATGTTGGATCGTGAAACTGTTGAAGGCTCAACAAAAGATCGTAAAAATGGGGCTGAGCTGATCCGACGTTTTTTTTCGGAAGGATCGATGCGAATCGTTCAACCGGTAATAAGATTATCTATAAATACGAGGATCTCTCGGTGGCTGGGAAGGGAGAAACGTTAACCGTTTGGATTTCGCGATAGCAATAAAAATTCATGAACTTTTCGGCTGGATGAAGCTACGTATTAAAAAAAAAAAGAAGAAAAAAAGCAAAGTATATGAGAAACAGAGAAACTGGAGACATTATAGTGAGCAGGAACTTGGCAACTGACCACGGGCAAACTTCCATGGCTAGGGCTGTGCACGATTTTCACCCAGGAAACGTGCAACTGCTGCTGGGCAAGTGGAAAATAAAAAGGTGTATACGAAAAGGTGGAACGAAACGAATCTTCGAGGAACCCGGTGAAAATCGTATTTTCAGACTGAAATAGGGAGCTCTAACAGCTCAACTTCCTAAATGTGTGCATCAAGAGGAAAGAAATGCATAACCTTATGTGAAATCGATTCACATATATCCACTGACATTTTCTTTACACTTTTTTCTCGCTCGTATCCTATGAAAATTCTCAATTTTCGCAGCCCAACCAACACCATCAACCAAAAATAAGTGCTTGTGTAAGTTTTTCAATTTTTCGTTACACGGACTCCATCTATTTTTGGATTTGTATGCAAAGAAACCGCGTAACCATTCTTTCTCTTTTTTCGTACCAGGTTCTTCCGACTACCATGCGTAAAATATGATATTTATCGCTATAAATAGAATATATAAAATAAGGTTAAATAAGTTTCGAAACCATGATACTGAGGATGAATATGAAGAGAATGAGAAGAAATAAGAAACGATAAAAATCATCATGCCTTCAGCCCCGATCTGGCAACCATAATGAAATATCGTAAAATCGTATGAAATTGTTAAATTCGATAGTCGAGTTTCGTCTGATGCAGAAGTGTGCTTCTGACGATCTTTATAAAAATGTTTTCTTCATAGAAAAGTCATTTTACGGTTGCCTCTTTCTCTTGCTTGTTTCTTGCCTCTTTTTTTCAGCGCCAATATAACGCGTATCATGAACACAAGGTTGAGTAAAACAGGCAAGAAAAGGAGAATTTAGCTCACTCGTGCTTTGTACGAAAGGAATATTTTACTTGGGGCGTCTGACGTGGTTAGTTCCACATCTACTGCGGCTACCGTATCTACTTCGTCCGTAGAAAAAGAACTCGTTCTCTTGTTCCCCTTCGAAGAGTCGCGGAAGGTGCACCCACAGCCTTTTTCAGTAGTTGTACTGCGAAGATTAGCGCGGGCAAGCTTCACTGATGAGATTCTTATCTTTTTCATGGAGAAACAAATTCTCTTCCTTTTTTTCATCCTTCCTTCCTCTTTCTTCTTCTCTACTTTCTTTCATTCTTCTACTTTTCTTTCTCTGTCTTTCTCTCCTTTTATTTTCCCTTCTTTTTTCTTTTCTTTATCCCTTTAGCTCCTCCTCTCATTTCATTTTTCTTGGTCTGTTCTTCTCTTCCTTCCCCTCTCCGTTCTCCGCTCTTTCCTACCTGTTTCTCTCGTTCTCTCTATTTTAGTCTTTCTCCTTCTTTCGCACCCTCCCATCTCCGTGACTATTTCTCTTATCTCTTTTCTCCCCATCTCTTTTTGCGCTTGCGTGCATGCTCAAAACATTGTGTTACCGCACCAAGAGTTTGGGATTGCGAGAATTTTATAATAGAACATCTTGCACACAAAGCTAAAATGTCGGTGAAGTTCGCATACCGAGAATTGCGAATGAGATCCAATTTTTCAATTACATTTATCTTCCAAAAAAGAAAATGCAAAAAAAAAATCTATTCCCCATTTCACGTGCTTGCAAACCTGCTTCATCGTAGTCCGCCTTCGGCGTTGTAAGTATTTTATATAAAAGTACATCTCGCACGCCAAGATAAAAAGTCGCTAAACTTTTCTGCCGGAAAAAGCGAATGAAATGCAATTTTTCAATTATACATTACTACATGTATATATTTTTCTTTTCATTCAGAAAAAACATGGTTACGGTTTTCTGGAATATTATTAAATGTTTAGGATGTAATGGGAGATTTTAGTTTTTGCCACGAGACGAGAGATCGCAGTTGAACAGTTTTTCAAATTTAATTTATTAATTACCTATAAATGTTTTATTGACAACAATCTGTATGGTGGATTGATGAATTAACGGATAACTAAAAGCCAATTATATTGAAAATTCACCTTGCGTCAACGTGTTTGCTTCCGGATATGATATTCATTCATTTTTTTGAAATTCTTAATTACTAAATTTTAAATATCTAATTTGTGTCGAAAATGAAGTCCTCGAGGTAAAGCAATTGATTGGTTTTCCTCATGAATATGCTACGCCGTAGATTTCCCTGTGGAAATTGTGTTTACGATAATTATTCGTGGATATAATGACCGTATGGATAATCGAATAGATATTTTGTCGTCTATATTGCTCATAAATTTTTCACCATTCATGAGCCTGGAATTGAACAGTCTTTTGTTTCAATAAAATAATAACTTTTCTTTGGTTTATGCCTTAATTATTCGCGGACTAATTAATGGGAAATATCTTTTTCGAATTAGTTTTCGGGCGGAAGATCCAAAAGTTGCGATGTTAAATTTTAAATTCTCGTTGAATCGAAAAGCTTCACGGGATAATTGTTCTCGTTTTCTCATAAGTATCTTCTCCGGAATAATTGAGAATAGAGCAATTACAGATAATATGATTCCAATAATTTCAGGAGAGATACAGGAGACAAGAAATTTTCTATCGAAAAAAAAGAAACTTCAATAGAATTAAACGTCAGAAATATCCTGCTTTCCAATTTTTAGCCTCAATCAGCAATCTCGAGTCATAAAAAGATGACAGTATTTTTTTTTTTACACATACATCATTTGAGATAAATTGATATGAAATAAATTGAAACAACCGATATTTAAAAACGAGGGATATACAAATTCTCTTGCAACCATGTCGAAAAGTTTGATGAAATCAACACCATAACTTTTTACGATGTTGATTTCATCGTTACATTTATAACGAGAGCAGCGATATTGTTATTTACAGATAATTACTCAAGCTAATTTTTATGAAATAAATTGATGCGACATATTTGAAAGGAAGCGACTCAACATTTTCGGTCATTACTCAGAACAATACATTTCGTTTATTTCTATTTTTATTATTATTATTATTATTATGATTCTTTTTTTTTTTCATTACGTATGCACGTAATGACAGGGTGTATGGCTTTTAGTACGCAGATATACACGTGAACAGAACACATATGCTCATTCTTCATACGAACGCGGTTGGAAGGGAAAAATTGTGAGAGGTACTCGCGTCAAGCGCAATATACGACACGAGTATGTAGTATGAAACGATAGCTCGTGTATTTGTGCACTATAACGAGAAGGATTAATGTCCTCGTGTAACTTCATTCGCCAGACTGTTGAGTACTATGTCATAGAACAATTTTTTTCACAACCACTTCGTACTGTACCGAACATCCATCTACCCAATTCGTGAATAATAACAGCATATAAAACAAAGATAATATTAATATTTTTTAGCAAAAACAAAAAGCACCAACCTCTATATTATTGTGGCTATTCTCATCTCATGCATTTTGAAATAGGTATGAAAAAGCAAATTTCAAACTTTAATCCTACGAAAATGATTACGAACGGAATAAATAATTGTGAGAGATTTATAAATCCTCGTATATTTGTCATTTCAATCATTCATATGGGTACACATTTCATCGTATTAAGGTATTCCTTTCGCGGAAGGCCGTATTTTTTGGGCGCATAAGCAGGGCCCTCCACATTTGTTCATAAATTAGGCTGCATTTTGTTTAAAAAGTTTATAACCACACTGAGAAAAGAAATTTGTTGTTTCAACAAATTTTTTGTTGAATCAACAAATTGTGCCGAACAAAATGAGATTTGTTAATTAAACAGAAAATTTTGTTGATTCAACAATATTTTCGTCGTAATGAGCAATAGTTATTTGAGCCAGCAAATTAAGTGGTTGATTTAACCAAATTTTTATTGAGTTAACGAATTTCATTTTGTTCGCCACAATTTGTTGATTCAACAAAATATTTGTTGAATCAACAAATTTCTTTTCTCGGTGCAATTATTAATCCGAACTGTAAACATAAATCGAAAATTTTGGCTTAATCGTGTAAATTATTAAACTTTTTGATATTTTTTGAAGAGTTACAAATGCCAACAACTGCACTATGTCAAAGGGAGAAGCTGGACTTATTGTATTTGGTTAAAAAAATTAATGAAGTATGAATGAAAATACGTATAGAGTACGCAGTGACATTGGTAAAAATGTGAGCCAATTTGTAACGGGCAAAAACAAGAATAATGTTAAAAATGTTGTAAAAACTGCCGACATAACCTCTTGAATGTCATGGCTACGAAAAATCGTCTGCTGATCATATTCTTTCAAGCTCTATCGTGAATATTTTTTTCAAACGTCCGGCGACTCTGTTTTTATCGTTGCTACGGAATCTTTAGAATTTAATTTACCATAAGACAGTTTATATCAAACATCTATCATTATTTAATATGTGAATTATTAAATAGAAATGTGAGCAACGGGTCATCTCCATATAAAGTGTCGTGTAAATTAGACGATTTTCAAGGTTATAATTATTTTCTAAAGGTTCGGTAATCTGGCTCGATATTTTTTCAGTGGACTGGGACGTGTTTTTACTTTTATGTACAAAAAAATCTGTTAATTGTTAAATATTCGAGTTCGTGAAAGGAATACTTTAAGGCTAGGAGTCATACCGACTGAGCCGCCGTGAGTGCGAGAGAGATAGCTGCAGATTTCGAAGCTAAAACTTTTCCACACCGTTCGTCCGATCGGAATAAAAAAGTATGAGCCCATTTTTGCCATTTTTCTGCGTGGGCTGATACTTTTTTTATTCCGATCGGACGAACGGCGTGGAAAAATTTCACTTTCGAAAATTCGAAGCGGGCGGGTTGACTGATCCATACCATTAACGGTAATTTGTCGAGTCATTGAAATAATAATTTTTAATCGTTACTTTCTTACTGCGTAATTCAAAAAATCCATTAATATTTTTCAACGGGTCTAATATTAGAAGTAAAAAGAACACGAATGTAATGAAAGACGTCTTCAATTATACGTAATTCACGCAAATCATTATTACGTAATGACATATATTTTCGAATAAAGCTCGCAAATGTAGAAATTCGTTATAAATGAGAATCAATGTTCATCGTCAGAATATAATTGTTGCGATTCGTAATAGGCACACTCCACAGTATACCCTTCGATGAGGCGAGTGTACGATTGATCGAATATATATACGGTAATTAATTAATCGTGTATACTCGGAGATTGGTAACGAGAAATCACGAATTATTAACGACCAGAATTGCACCGGTAGTCAAACCTCTAATGAATTGAATACACATTGGCAGATCGTACAAGAGGTAAACATTAATGACTGTGCATGTGAGTAGCAGAGCCAGTTGTAAAATTCTTATATATATATATATATATATATATATATATGAGCCTAGCATAAATACAGGTTCATTCATTCATCACCAAAACGTCGCATTTTCGAATATTGAATTTAAATAATAATGTAGAAGTAATTGCTCTACAGTAAAATTCAAAAGAAATGAGAGCCTGATTAAAAAAAGAAAGAATAATCCTTAAAAATTCAGAAAAAAAAAAATTCAGTATCAATTTGTCATTTCACTCACTCATTCTGAAACGTTGAAAAATTTATTTTTAATAACGAATACTTCATGGCCTCATTCTCTTTCCAACATTGAGCCAAGATCGGGAGAGTGGAAATTCTTTAAATATTTTAATTTAGAGTTTGTAAATATGTAAAAAAGAGGAAGCAAACTTATTCCGCTTTTTACTTCTTTATCTCTCCCACTCTTTTTCCTTTATTCCCTCTTTCCTATACCCCCTGGTAAATCTCTTGTGGCCCCTTAACGTTTTCCGATAATTCTCATTAAGTTGATGTGAAACACATTCGTCTCTCCCAATCCGTCCAACGAGCTCCACTTATTCCGGGTGCTCCCTTGTACCCATATGTTTTCCATCGTCTCCAAGAACTATCACTAATTGCAATAGTTGCGATTGCTCCACGATCAACGACCAAGAAACTTTTAATCTTCACTTGACTCTTTAGTTTCGAAAAATGAATTTTAATATTTTCTTTTCTACGTTGTATATGAAAAAAACAATCATACAAGTGCAATATTATCATATCATCGTTGAATTATTCATGTCACGAAAGAATTATTTTTTAAAGAGGTTTCTCCTCTGCAAGAAAACTCGAAAGAAATTTTCATGAAAGTTTGTTCTATTTTGCTGATTATTTTATTAATAGTTAATTAGACCTTGGGTCAGGATTTAAGGGGTTATGATTTTTTGGCAACTTTTGTAATTAAATAAAAAAATGATGACTGTTCAAAAAAACTGCCGTTCATATTAATAATAATAATAACAATAACAATAACAATAACAATAACAACAACAACAACAACAACAACAACAACAACAACAACAAATAATAACGATAATAATGACAATTTTTTTTCTAAAACAAAGACATTTTTTTATTATTTTTTACTTTAATATCTCAGGATTGGAACTCACTGCAATCCTCAAAATATCTCACTATCGAGGCCACAATTTATTGCGAATGCTCTAGTATCTACAATCATAAATGATGATCTGGGAACCGGGATAGTGAAAATCCTGGGGGTATATGTGGTCCAGGGGGATTCTTTGAAGTGGGATTGTAGACTTCGCACAGATATGCGTACAAATGTTAAAGCAGGAAAACGAGAGAGGCTGGGTACTGGCAAGCAGTGAAAATAGAGTGTAATACGTAGAAATATAGCATACCGTAGTACAGATAGGAAGAACAACGCATAGAAATCCATAAAAGCTAGAAACAGTGATACGAGAGAATAGTAGAGTAAAAAAGAGAGATAAAGAATCATATTTTGCACTCCGTTGTTTCGCATCAGCTCTCATAAAAATGTAATATATTCGGGGCTTGACCACTCTCTTTTCCACGAATTAGCATAACATTGTGTTCACATTTTATAGGAGAAACTCTCGTAAAAAGGGCAGCATATTCGAAGAAAAAACCATTTGATCTACGTTAAAACAAATATATATATACGTATATTTGGGTGAAAATTTATTCATATATAAATATTAAAAGAAAAAGTTTTTTACGATTTCGGAAAAATTGGAATAGCCATTCTTTCGCGATGGTTATTTAATATTATGTAAATTTGAAACTATTGTTAATGTTAATAAAGAGTTTCGAAGGTAAAATAAAATTCAGAACATAACCGAAAGAGCATTCGAATAGAATACACAAGGTTTGCCATTAGCGTGGCATTTAGTATCATAAGCTCGATCATTAGGACCTAAAGAGTCAAAGTAGAATACTGTAAGCGGAATCATATAGATGAAAATGGTCAAAATATACTAGGCTTAAGGGCACACTTGAACATTGTGATTTTATCAAGAACAAAGAGCACAAAAGGTAATCGGAACTTTAAACCTCTATCGTTTGTTTATTACAGCAAAGCTTACACTGCCATTTCAAACACGATCTTTGTATACATACCTGTATGCATGTATTTCCTTAAGCTTCTTCCAGTGTATATTTTACTTCAAATTCCATCAAACTCTTGAATTGAAAAGGAGATCTTTACGATCAAAACATAATTAACCTAAATTCGATACGGAGAAAAAATGTTGGGTGGCATAAGAGCTAGAGACAGAGATAAACGATATATTTTTAAATGATATTGCAGCGTAAATTAATTGACAGATTATTATGGTAACGAAGCATTTCATCATTTTCGAGTATTTGGATTTATTGAGGTTGGAATGTATTAACCCGTCAGCAGAGGCGTGCTACGTACGCTTTAAACATTGGGCGCGCGATGAGAGATTTTCTCACATTTATAGCTTCAAGTGCTTTATTTGATAAATAAGAACTTGAAAACAATTTCGCTACAGAGATTGTGGCTATTAAACATTTTTATTTAAAAAAAACCATAAATACAACGATAATTAACACTAAAAACCAAATAATAATAATTTAAAAAATTCAAAAAAATTTTTTAACACTTCTATCATATAGAAGAATAAATTTGATAAAGATAGAAAATTTTTTAAATGTTTATGCCATTTGAAATTTTCGAGTAATCATCGTTTTAATATAAGTGTGAGAAAAAGTCTCATAGCGCGCCTGCTGACGGGTTAAATTTTTGCTGTTGAGTTTTGCTCTATTGAATTAATTTTCATTCGCTTAAAAAATCATGTATTCGACGATAGTCTTTGAAAGTTCTCTCCGTCGACGAGCCATGATTAAATTCGATTAGCCGTATATAATTTTGTATTGTGTGTTATCAACAGTCTGGAGAGTTACGATTTTTCGTAACGGCAGAGGGTTCCAATTTTTATGTTATAATCGTAATATCCATGGTATAAAATTGATTGTGAATAAATCGGAAAGTGCAACGAAGCGTGTGTAAGCGTCATGGGAAGCTTCTTCCTTACCCTTGTTGAGGCTTCAGAATTTCGGGATCGTATTAATAAATGAATTGACATATTGCGGTCAAGCCCTTCCGGCTTTTTGGGGTATTAAATAAAGCTCTAGCGCCCCTTTTAATTATTTGTGATATTTTAGGATTGAGCAAGGGCGTCAGCTGTCCCGTGCTCGTGCCTTATTTCCTTCCCTGAGGAGTCGAGAAATCGTTCAAGTGTATCTCTTAGATATATCTGCGGAGTTTTATGGGAAAATTCCATCCAGCGATGGCCTTGATCCTTTTTTGATTTTATGAATTTTTTATGTGTTTATGTATGCAAGAAATAAGCCGATCCGTATTCATCGATAGGGCGGATTTTTCGCCAATCATGGCAAATGGAAATAAAAAATAGTTTTTTTGACCAAAAAATGAAACTTTTTTTTTCAAAAACGGTTTACTTTTTATTTAAAAATGTGTGTTAACAACTGTGTAAAGATGCTATAAGTAAAAAATTCAAAAAATCTACCATAGCTGCAACAATTGAAATATGGCAAAATCAATAAATTCCACAATACGGAATACACAATATCTGCTCATTTATTGCATGAAATAAAAACATTTAAAACATTTAAAAGAATGAAAAGGGAATGAGAAGAATTTTGAAATAAAAATTTTACGTGAAATTCCTCATATATCCTATAATTTATGCGATGGTTCAATGAAACAGTACAGTTAAATGTATGCAAAGCAGAGCAATTTGCTTATTTTATTTGCAGGTGAATTTTGACCCGCATATGATAGTGATTAAGCGATTTTATGGCGATGAGATCTTTTAATCATCGGAGGGATTCCAAATTGATGAAATTTGTTTCATTTTTACGGGCGCGATATACGATCGTTGAAGAATTTTAATTTCGTAAGAGAAAATATGATTTACGCCCAGCAAAGGATTCAACTTAAACCTAGTTGGGTATAAATAAATAAAGGAGAATAATGAAGATTCGTAATGCTCGTTACCGGATAATTTTATGGGGAACAAAAAGTTTATCTCTGGGTCGGACGGGAATGAAAAAAAATCCTTTCGTCCGGGAAATTTGTTCGATATTCTTGGTAGTTTTTACTGTTACCTTCGTCTCAAGTCTTGCCGATTACGTGAAATGAGAAATTCTTCTTCATTATTTTTATTAATGTCATTATTTATTATTATTACATATCGCTTTGACAACAAAAAATAATAATAATAATAGTAATGTTTATCTCGACAGTAAATGGGATTGTTAGGATGGGATTGATACAAACGTCTTATAGATTAAATGAAATAAAAGAAAGCATGTGTAATATACTGTATGGCTAATTCTCGCGTGAGCCAAATGCTCGTGGGAATAAAGCAAATTGCGGGATTTCGAGCGTTTTCTCAGACTTTATCTGGGCGAAAGCTCAAGATATATCGTTCCATTACGTCGTTGTAATATCATGACGAAACGGTAAAATTATTATTTTTTTCCTACCCGTCGCTTTTATACCGAAACTCTCGTGGTGAAAGGGAGAGATTGTGAAAAACAGAACAAAACCTATCGATGCGCCGGATTTATTTGCAGATATTGATTTCTAATAGGATGTGTTCAAGCTTGAATTTAAAACGGGAGCTTGAAATGAAATTTATTCAATTAGAAACATAGCAAATGAATGCAAAAAAGTGGCTTGAATGCAATTCATTTTCTTTTTTTTCACAATTTCTAGCGAAAAGCTTTGATGAATTAACTAAAAATCTACAATGCAAGCAATGACGTTTTTTCCAATTGTCTTTGGCTCCTCCTAAAGGACGCTTACACACTGACTCGTTTTTTGTTCTAACTCCGGAAACCCTTTGCGATTGTTGATTGATCTATGAAAATGCTTTGGACCATCCCTTGACCACGTAGTTTCGCACGAACGTACGGTGTTGAAAATTCGCGAGGCCACGGATCGATGCAGTGTATGCAACATTTGCGGAGTTCAAGGCTTATCGAATATTCGGTCTGCACTGGGAACCACACACGTTACAGCAAGCTTGCCTCGTTTTATTCCTGACTCCACCGTATTTCAACATGAAATAAAAAATACACTTTCTCCTCTTTTTATTCCGATATTTGTTTTCATTACTAGAATTTCTAAGCAATAGTGGTTTCGTTTCATTTCGTATGATGCATGAAATTTTAGTTAAGGGAGTCATCCCATGTGACAGCTATTTTTTTTTTCGCTTTTTTGGCAATTTTTTTTGATGAACCATTAAAACACAATATCTTTGAATTTTTACCACACATTTATTAACATTTTTACAGTCCCTCAGAATTTTATCAAACAAAAATAACGAGTTGAATCGACTTTACACCGTTCGGAAGACACTCATGCGTTGGTTGACGGCTGCCATGATTCCGGAGGTTTTGCTCATCTGAAATCAACAAATCAAATGGCATTTTAATTTATAGACCTGATACTATCGCTGGAACCAGAGTAAAGTAAAAATATCAAAAATTGAATTTTTGGCACGGTTTTAAAAGTCGAAAAAAAACGACGAAACTTGGAACTTAACATTTTAAACCGTGCCAAAAATTCAATTTTCGATATTTTTACTTTATTCTAGTTCCAGCGATAGCCTCACGTCTACAAATTAAAACGCCGTTTGATTTTCTGATTTTAGATGAGCAAAACCTTCGGAATCATGGCAGCCGTCAACCAACACATGAGTGTCTTCCAAACGGTGTAAAGTTGATTCAGGTCATTATTTTTGTTTGATAAAATTCTGAGGGACTGTAAAAATGTTAATAAATGTGTGGTAAAAATTCAAAGAGCGTGTGTTTTAATGGTTCTTCAAAAAAAATTCCCAAAAAAAGCGAAAAAAAATAGCTGTCACATGGGATGACCCCCTTAAACCATCTAGGAGTATATTTAATACTGAGATTTCGAACCTGTTGATTATAAACATGATGGAATTGTGTCTGATTTTATTTCAATCGTAAAATATCTGCCCATTTGTGGTATTATGTTTATTGATTAATTGGAAATCTTTTTCGAAGTACGGAAAGTCCAATTTTCCGGATACGGTTTCCGGTCACCACTAATGAAAAAACCGAAATTTTATTTACCAGTCTTTCTACTGTGGTATTCCGATGGTTTGTATCCCACCCCCCATAAATCCATGCCCAAAATAACTCACTGCGATGCACATGAGCGATCCTGTGCAGCTTTAGGTGCTTTCTCGTGGATGGTTCTCATCCTGCGGAAGATGCCCCTCTAGTTGTGTACTGCCTAATGTATCATAGTAGAGTTAGGTACGAACCTAAGCACCTTTGGTGATCGTGCTTAAGTGTATTTGCATTGCCACCTACGGTGGGTGGGGGGAGGAGGGACTTCGGTTCCGGCTGTACCAATAAGGTTTTCAGCAGTTTCCCTTCGCACTTGATAAAAATTGATTCAAAACAAAGGGGGGGAGAGGATGCTAAACAGTGGAAAACGTTGGGCCTTTGAAAGTAACAATAGTAAAACAATAATTAATTGGCCAAAATTCAATATTCAATTTAACGCATTCAATCAAATTGTTTAACTACTTTTTAATTATAATTATGACTCAATATGACACTCACAGCGTGTTTAAACACGAAGTAAAAATGTTTTCACCTCTTTTTTTATATTGCCATCGATTAGAATAATTTTTGAGCAGTAGTGGATTTGATCATGCGGAATACACGAAATATTAATTAATTAAAACACGGTGTGAGCACTTGAGTTTTGAACATTCGAAACCTGTTGAGCACACAAAGTATGAAATCGTTTCCATGTTTATACCAATTCCGAACCCCTTGACAGTTTATCAAATTATATTTATTTATCGGTTAGAAACCATTTTTGAAGAAGAATCAAGAGTACTCATAAACAATAACAAGAGCAGTTATTGAATTTGAATGAAGGTTTTTTTTACTTTTCCCAATAACAAAGTTATTTATTATTAACAATTTTTTCCTGACGACTCGTGGGACCAAGAATGGGGACCAACGAAGAAAAAATAATTAACAAAGTAGATTAAAATTTATGCTATCATTTACTTGTTTGTTATTAATAATAATTGTTATTATGACCAATGTCCCTGGAGTTACCTGCTTCTCGTAAAGAGGTGCGAGAAACAAGAGGTGCGCGTCTTCAGGTGGCGGATAAAAGAACGTCCAGGGAAGCAAGTGAACTCAAAACGATCGGAGGATCGGGACGTCTTAACGGTTAAAACCACTGTAGAATTTTCGAAAAATCGATTTTTTTTATTGGCTCAAAATATACTTTGAACCTTCTTGAATATGAGGCAAAAAGGTTTATACCTGAAAAAAAAAATTTTATTGAAATTTCGGGTTCTTCCCCAAGCGCGTCGATCATTTCAGTACCACGTTTCAAAACTTTAAACGCGTTTTTCTCGAACCACGATTTTTCAAAACGGCACGCGGCATAACTCCAACAATTTTCATTCTTTTCATTTGAATTTTTGACAATATCTTAAAAATAACATTCCGAAGTGAAATACGTACGGAATTTTCGATAAGTTCATTTAAACATTTTTTGTCAACAAATAATTACCCCTTTTTTCTGTCGAAAATTGAACCTCTTCATTCAAACACTCGCCAATAATACAAAAATGAATATTTTCAAAATCCCCTACGTACTTCACTAGTTATGAGTGTCTAGATGGGGATTTTTTTTTTTTTTTTATTCCAGATCAACAATTGCACCAGTTACACTGCGTGCCGCAGAGCGCCTTGAATTCGACAAGCCTCATGGGAATGGCTCCGATGTCGCCATTTTTAAATATTTTTCAATCATAATTTTTTGTTGTACAGTTAAATATATGCTCAATAACTCCCCCGAATATTATTATTCTATTACCTTTCCTTCCACCCGAAAAAAATTGTCGAAAAAAGGCATTTTTTGAGGCCGTTACAGTGGTTTTAACCCTTAAGATGACCGAGACCCGGGGCGGAAGGGTTTGCAGAAAGCCCTGGTCAACGGGTGCTATAAGGAAACCGGCTGACGTAAAAATCGGCTGAGGGGGCCGAAGGCCCCGCCGCGTACCAATCCCCAAGCCAAAGGGGAGCTATCGTGCCGCAGGCTGGATATGCACTTGTGTTATAGTGCCGATTACGATGCCTTTGGGGTACAAGGCGTCCCCCCCCCCCCATTGTATTAGCCTTATCACCGCATTCACGATCTGCGGTGACGGACATTTTATTTCCTGACGACTCGTGGGACCAAAAATGGGGACCAACGAAGAAAAAAACAAAAGAAAAGTAATTGACGCTGTTGCTAGGATCTCGCAAGAGGGCCCAACTTCAGGCAAAAACGAACGAGTTTGGAAGCGGCTCGGATCCTGTGGAACTTGTCACAACAAGGGCTCAGAATCTGACCGTGGAAGAGGGTTGCCTGCACAGGGCTCGGGTACAATGGTCCAGTGAGACTGAGCGCCCGGTAATCACTTGCATACGATACAATATGACCAATGTCAATTGATGCTAAAAGAAATTTTAAAGGCAAATTTATTAGCAAACTACATTTTTCTACTCGAGATACTCTACATTTTATTTTTCACCTGTTTTCCTGAAATACAAATCGGTCCTTATTTTACTAGAAGCCCTTATCTATGTAAAAAAAAATCCCGATCCATTTGGTGAATGGACTTATTTATCGGTAGTAGGGAACGCTGATAGTTTCTCTTCGTCAAGTAAGCCCCATGTGCAGCTTACTTGACGAAGTGTATCCCGTTCTCGAGGATCAGAATTCCAACGAGACTGCAATCTACGACTTCCAATTGATTGAAAAATTGTTTCGTGAATTTAGGTAGAATTGCATGATTAAACTTTCAGATGCGAAAGCTCAAACTATGCACATAAACAATTTTATTATTGCATTTTTTCATCATTGTTTGTGACTTATTGTTGAAAATAATGTTTTTGTTCTCATGAGCGTCGAACGCGAACGAATAATTAATTTTTAACACGATTTCAAAGAACTAAAACGTCAAAAATAAATGCTGCAAAAAAAAATGTCGCCGAGAGCCCTTAAGCGTCATCGAAAAGATGGAAACTCTCATAACAATTTTTTTCTGCTCTGCAATGCAACATCAAAAATAAACAAAGAAAAATATTCGATCAAACATATTTCGATATGTGTGAAAACGTGTAATCGAACGAGTGTAAATTTGAGTGGAAAAATAAAAAACCATCTCGTATTCTACCAAAAATTTGATCGTATCACATATTGCGATTGTAAGAAAAATAGGAATTACTAGTATCGAGAAATGTAAGAGAGTTGGAAAGAAAATAAAACGTAATAAGTAGGACCATCTTGGACGGAAAGTTTGAATTTTCTTCTTTTAACTTCGCTTCTTCTGAAGGCAAGATTATATATAGACATACATATATATTTTTCTTCGGTCAACCGAGTTCAACGTTCTCTTCGTCGGCTATTTTCTCATCTGCATCTGCGCTTACAATTCTTTTCTCGGCTGCTCTCGTGTTTTTACTTTTCTGTATGAAAAGTCTCTATTTCTCAATGTGTTTCTTTTACGTTTTTCTAATGTATATTTTATTTGCGTAAATACTCTGTTTACTAATCCCCATTAAGATAGAAATATAAACAAATATTTGTTTTTATAATTACATAAATATATACGATGTATGTAAATGTACTTATACAGAATTTCAGGTGAATGATGAGACTCTCGTGCTTAATCTTTCACTCGACATTCATCGTCGCGAACTGTGAACGAGCTTAACTGCCATACGACGGATTTTCCATTTCCATCCCTCCTCAGGATTTTCTTGCAAACTTTTCGCCTTTATCCAAAATCATGGAGTTAATCTCTTAATTATATAAGCCATAATTATACACGAGGAGCATAGTCAAAGAAGCGATTCACTCTTTAATTTCAACGATTCGCAAAACAGTCCATAATCATGATAGTGAATAAAAATTAAATTCTTATTATAACTAACCATTTATCGGTGTTTTTCGGCATCCGAAGTTTCGTCCTAGGCTCAACGTTGCAAATGTAATACACGCACATGCACACACGAAAACACACACACACGCACGCACCCACGTAACGTTGACAAAATGACATACAAAGAGAAACAGCGAAACGCGTTTGTCCAACCGAGAGATCAGAGAAGCACAGTTGATAAAAAGAGCGAGGGAGAAAAGCTTTTTCGAGAAGCTCGATTCTCCGACAAAAGCTCCGTGCTCGCTCGTTGCGCCGCGAGAACTCTCGCGTTCGAAGGAGAACCATCTCCTCCTACGCGCTTCTCTCGCTCCGTCACCCCCGCATTTGTACCCAACTCCCTCCTCCGGTTCCTTCTCTCCTTCCACCTCTCCGCGCCCTCGCGATGCTCCGTCATTCCACCACAATCTCTCCCGCGACTGTATACGTCACACACCATTACGAGGAATTAACAATATATATGTATCGTTAGGTTTTTAACAAAAGGGCGTAAATCATCGATGCTCCAATCGTTAAATCTTGTTGATTCCAACCTTTTCTTTCACCAATCACCGATATTCAAACATATATATATTTGTGGTAATACGAGCACGGTGAGGCTGCGCAAGGTAACGTGCTCTCTGATATTATCGCCACCTAACTCCCCCTCAACGAGAGAATGTTATGAGAAAACATGAGGGCGCGAGAGGAAAGACGAGAATGTACTTAACCGTATGGGCTTGGAAGCACCTTGGTTTCGACAACGCATCTCCGGTAACACTCTCCAAGATGCCTGTGGAGCGGAAGGAAAAAGAAAACAAACAAACTAGAGTAATACCTGTCATCATTATTAAAGACTGTTTCAGTTTTATTGTAGGTTCCAACGATGAATGGAAACTGAGAAAGAATGGTTTTTTTGTCATCCTTCGAACCGATGCCATATTTTGAAGAAACATTACCAAAGATTTGTAATTTTTCAAAATTTTCGGATGATTTTTATTTTTAGTAAATAGAAAGGATTCTAGGCTTGAATTTTTCATTCGGTAGAGTTATTTTCGTTCATGAAGGAAAAAGCTTGTGAATTTTTATTTTCTGTGTGAGGAACGATTCTGGCAATTGCGTGGAAAATTTTTAAAGGGTCGTTTTTATGAGGGACTCAAATTTCTACATTTAATTCTGACGAATTCAATAGTTTGACTAACATTTTCCATCGTGTATCGCTGGCAAAACTTGAATTTCATAATATTATTGTAAGAATTCCATCGTGCGATATTTTATTTCCATTTAGATGCACAACAACCGATTGTTTGCGTTGATTATAAATTATAACACTGATTGAATACACGCTATGGAAATTTCGTCGTTTTTGTTTGTTTTCTTTTGTCACGAGAGGTTTCGGAGTTGCATTTAAATGGCGTTTGGATACGACGATATATATAAGTTTAAATGTAGATAATGAAAATCATACCACTTAAGGAACGTCCAGAGTTTTGCAGCCTCGTATTATCTAATTAAACTTGCAAAAACAGCCCTTCGTGTTCATCTATAATGGAAAATCTTTTTTTTTCTTTTTTTTTTAATCTTTCGAGTAAATTCTACTTGTTGGTAAGAATACGAAGAAGAACAAATGAGTAACAATTTTATAAAATGCATTTCTCGTTGACCCGTGGCTACAATTTCAATTTTAGTCCTTACTCCAACCATAAGGAGTAAGACCAGAAAAGAGTAAAAGAAGAGAAGAAACTTTCCAGCTTTTTGGCTTCTCCCTTTACCCTTAGTAAACGCTCGCGGGCCCTTAAATATAATTGGAAACTTAATTATTAAGAGTTCAGGTCTTACAAAGTGAAACCCCTGAGTTCAGAAAACCTTCCAACGCATGTACTGCATAATCAATGTTTGTGTAATTGCTTGGTTTCATGCCTTTTTAAAAATCTCTCAATTTTTTCTTCACATCCATTTCTGTTACGAGTACAGTTCCATTTGCATTTTTTTTTCTCGATTTTTACTATATAATCCATAACTCATTCTCCTCGTGTTATTTCCCACTCGGGTACAATAAATGCCACGAAAATTCATGATTACGAAAAAATTCAAATTTTACTCCATTTTTCGTTGATTTTTTTAATACGAAAAAAAGGACTGACCCCAATTCATGAATTCGCCGCATATTTTGTGACTGAGGTGGTTTTTCTTAATGACATTCATCCTTAAATGAGCAAGTCACGGGTCCAAGTAGAATCTAGGAATTTGTAAAAGCCCACAAAAAGTGAGGTCGAACAAGAAGATTACTCGAAGAAAAAAGAAAATTAGACGACGAGTTTTGCATGCAAAGTCTTAGACATAATATAACACACACACGTATACACCCTCCCACACAGATATACATATACATATACATATATATATATATATATATATAAAAGTCGTTTCGGAATTCGATATCCATGAAATTCAAGACGTTAAGCATCAAAAGAGGAAGAGTGAGATTTCCCTTGAAGGGTAGGCGGTGAAGTATAAGGTGACGAAAGGTGGAAGCGAGAAGAAAGAAAAACGTTCGAAGGAGGGTGAAGAAAATAGTAGGAGGAAAATGTGCAAAAGGAAGGGGTAAAGTGAGGTGGAGGGGCGCGAAGTGATAAAGAACGAGAGAGGCTGTGCTAGCAAGGGATGAATAGGTGGAAAGGGGTGAAACTATGAACTACGATCCTCTTGGCCCTCATGGCTCCGTCGTGGCGGGCAGATTTTTTTTTTTTTTTTTTTTTTTTTCATTCTCTCTTCTTCTCCTTCTTCTCCTCTCGCGTTTCACGAAACTCACCGGCGTCTTGAATCTTACGTGAGCCCAGCATCGCTCTGAGACCGTGATGTTCCTTCTTGCTGTAGAAACTGAGCAAGAAATCACCGAAATGCTTGGGAATAGTCTCGCTCTGTCTCTCCCTTTCTCTCTCGTCTAATATATACACGAATTTACCTAACCATTCATACATATATACATATATAAATATACATGTATATATGTACATACAAATACATGCAATGTGGATCTGTTTGTGTTTGCGTGCGTTTATTTAGTTGCCTATGTACACTCTTACGTATCCACGGAGACAACGTATATTATGTAGTGGAAGGACATAGAGAAAATGCACACTGTGATTCCACCCCCTCTAGCAGCGAGCAAGAATATGGGACTACCCTCGTCCTGGGGTCACTTGACGCAAGAACGATATCTCGAGCCTTTTGCAAGATAAAAAATAAACTTCAAAAATTATTCATTTACACGGAAGCACTACACTTAAATAAATTTAAAAAAAGCAACACCCCTGGGAACAACAAGCATTTGAACTATACAAATTCCAAACAATCTTTTCGAAGACACTCACGACGATCTCGGTGTCGAAAAACATTTGAAAAATCACGTGGCATTACTCGTAAAGCTGAAACGACCGTATCAGAGTTTTAAGCCAGCTATAAATAAGTCGATGGAGTAAGAGGATCGACTATTTTTTTCGTTTGTAGATAAGTGTCGTATGGGAGGCTGAACCAACGAGCTCGGCAATTGATCATTCGGGAAATAAGATAAAAATTGAAATGCGAATAGTGCTCCAGGTAAACCAAGTCTCTTCTATGTACTATTTCCAGTAAAGAACACAGAAATATATATGTATCTGTGTACGTATGTATATATAAACATACAATGCATAGAGAAAACGCCCACCTGATCCCCATGTGTATCCTGCTCGCGCGAAAGGGACCCTGAAAGGGTATAAGAGAGTTTCTGCAAAATTTTCGTTACGATCAACTTTCAGAACTCTGAGAAAATCCCTTCCAGGAGCCACTGATATCTCTCCTTCTCTCGTTCTCAACCAAGGAATCCTTCAGACACATAAATATATGTATATACATATGTAGGTATGTGAGTGCGTGTATGTGTCTCTGTGAAAGTGGTTGTACACGTTTTATGTATATATATAAAGGGTGCATCCTACTGTCGTCTACTGATAGTAAATAGATATGGTATATTAGAGTGAAATATATATAGCCCATTTACGAGAATGATAAATGCACGATCCCCGAATGAACTGGGAGATGTACGCGCGTGATAATAACAGACAAACCCTGATAGGAAAATCACATCTGAAAATGAAATTAATCCGGTGAAAAATTAGTTGTAAATTGTACCTCATTTTTATGTAGTTTATTGGAAAAATAATTTGTTGAACTACAGAATCGTAGTTATTGAACAGATCGATTTTTACCAATTTTATTTCGAATCAGTTCGTTTTTGTATGAGCTATGTGCGTGTTGACGGGGTCAAACATTTTCCGACTGTAACGCTCGCGGTGGCGAAATGAGGAAACAACTGCAGCTCTGTCTCATATGTTCAAACACGGTTCCTGTCCTCATTTTTGTTAATATCACGTGTAATCGCGGTAAAAAATATTATTATTGACATCAACGAGGTTCAGCAATTGTTAACATTTTCATATGAGTATTTTGTTTATGGAAAAATTCTGGCATGCAGGCGAACGATCGCAATCGCAGCTCAACTGATACATGCCATAACTAAAAAGCGCGTAAAATCGGGACGTCAAATGTGACGTATAAGGAAAAAGGAAAGCTAGTCTGTCACCCCGTCTTATAATTTAAATTTGTGACAATCTGACTTAAGGTAGCCCCAGCGCGAACCCGATTATTAGATAAAAATTTTAAGTTTTTAAAATTCTACCGTTGAAGTGTACAGGAACACGCTTGCAAATTTTTAGACCTCATCACCGACTAGTAGAAACAATAAATAATTGATAAAGCTGCTAAATTTAACCCACAGTTTATACAAATTTCGCTCTGACAGGGATTAAAGGCATGAATGTGTAGTTTTCGCGATTAGATATATTTTCAAATAAAATTATAAAATGACCAAAAAATTATAAGGATCATTTATACGCCATAAAAAATGGGGGTTACCGAACAATTGAAATAGAAATCTTCGTTTTAGTTAACTAATAACTTGGTACGCCCATACATAACCTCGAATTGTGAGTCAAATGAGTTTCACATTAAAGAACTTCATAATAAATAAAATATCATAAATGATCATGGCGCAAACTTGTAAAATCTTATAATTTCGTAATACTATTAAAATAATATCCAAATCTATGTCACATGGCATATTCACAGTTTTCAAAATAATAGTATGTCTCTTGACTAGCTGCTGCGCTAGGGCTACCTTAAGGAAGTTCACGGGAATCTAATGATAATTCAAAAATTTCAACTTTGAGGGTTGAAGTTTGGAAATATTATAGAAAAATATACCGTACATCTGTCATCGGAATTATTTTTGGATCCACCGTCTAGTTGTCAAGAAAACAATTTATGAAAATCACATAAAAGCCTATGTATAAGAATTCAAAAAATGTGATTTTCATAAATTGTTTTCTTGACAACTAGACGGTGGATTCAAAAATAATTTCGGTGATAGATGTATGGTATATTTTTCTATAATATTTCCAAATTTCAACCCTCAAAGTTGAAATTTTCGATTATCATTAGATTCGCGTGAACTTCCTTAAGTAACGCTTAATTAAAATTGACATTACAAAATAATGATAACTTACCCTGCATATATAAAAAGAGTTCAAGCAATTACCAATAATTCACTGGGTTTTAGTTTTGAGGCTTTCACGGCCATTATTGTTATAAAGGTTTGAAGCTTCCGGATGGATGCCGTGTAATGTTTCAGCGTATTGCCGACGTTTCGCAAACGTTACAGTTTTGCATCATCAGGGCTAGGAGCTCTCATACTTTTTAACTGATCAGCTGATCAACTAAAATCTTCGATTGGCTGATGCAGTCATTCGGAACGATGACCATGCGTATATAAGGACTCCTGAGACCAGGGAGCTTCAGTATGGGAGCTCCTAGCCCCGATGGCAGGGTGTCAAGTCGTCACGGGCCTACTGTCCACTGTGTCAACTGGATCGCGCAACTCGCCATTGTGTAACTCTCCAACCGTATAGCAAGTCTACCCTGTGTGGAAAGTCCCCAACCGTGTAAACTGGATCTAGCGCGAGCTCTAATCCGTAGTATTTTGATATTTCCCCGACGCTCGCGTATCCCCACTTTCACCGCCTTTCTTAGGTACACGCCGGGCAAGTCCCCACTTGCCCGGCGTGTACCTAACACACGGGCAAGTCCCCACTTGCCCGGCGTGTACCTAAGAAAGGCGGTGAAAGTGGGGATACGCGAGCGTCGGGGAAATATCAAAATACTACGGATTAGACCTCGCGCTAGATCCAGTTTACACGGTTGGGGACTTTCCACACAGGGTAGACTTGCTACGGTTGGAGAGTTACACAATGGCGAGTTACGCGATCCAGTTGACACAGTAGACAGTAGGCCCGTGACGACTTGACACCCTGCCGCCCCGATGATGCAAACTGTAACGTTTGCGAAACGTCGGCAATACGCTGAAACATTACACGGCATCCATCCGGAAGCCTCAAACCTTTATAATTCACTGGGTTATTAAATAATATATTATTTATACCGTAAGGCACCGTACAAAGAAAAAGGCAGGCGTTTTCAAACATGGCCACTTGGCGGCTACACGAGGACAGTTGCACATTAAGTATCACTCATACAATACATATTCATATAGAAAAGAAATTTGTTGAATTAACAAATTTCATTTTGTTCGCTACAATTTTGTTGATTCAACAATAATAATGTCATGATAAGCGCATAAGTAGTTCAACCAACAAATTAAGTGGTTGAAACAATCAAATCGTTTTGTTGCTTCCGTTTAGTTGCGTCAACACGCTATGATATTGTCTTAAGGTAGAACGCTACCATACATAAAAAAAGAGGGAAACTCCTTAAGGAGTTTCGATACAATTCTATTGTTTTCAAGCAAAGCGCCAACTTCACATAGCAATATTTCGTCGAAAACAAACGAAAAAAGCCTGTTTGTTCATTAATTTTGTTCGTTTATTAATTTTCTTTTGCACATTGCAAATAATCGGTACGGTGAAATTGCTGCGAATTTTGTGGGAGTTATCTTGACAGTTGATTCATGTACTTGTGTTAATTTGATCAAAAAGTGGCTTTTTCAACGGTAGTTTTTCAATGTTTTTTTGCGATTTTTTTACCCTTTTCCATAAGATCCAATGTAAAAAACTAATTTAATTTTCTCAGAAACGGTATGGTCGAACCCATTGAAATTTTTCGAGCAAATAGTTTAGTTAATTTCGAACGTATCTACCAATTTACATCAAAATCCCTCTTTTTTTATATATGGTAGCGTTCTACCTTAACTAAATAAACCTGTCGAAACAACTAAATCTGGATTTGGTTGACTAAATATATGATTGAGTCAACAGACTTAAAAAAAAAAATCCGTACGTCCCGTTCAACTAAATTTTTAGTTAGGTGAACTGAATTATATGGTCTCATGGACAGAATAATTGGTTGAAGATACTAAACTATTCCAACAAACTAGGTATTGTCGTGTGAATATATTTTAACATTATCGTGACTAAATGGATTGTGGAAAGAATCAACGAACGTTCGAGTAGCTTCTCAGTCCAGCCACCGCATGGCGCAGAGCGCCGAGGCTCTTCTTACATACACAGTGGCCTCTGGACGGACATAAATTGCGGAAATCAAGTATGATGAGACGTTCCAACCGATTCTGATCCAGAATTAGGTAGCGAACGTTTATAACTGCCACGAGTTACATTCCTCTGAGAAATCCAGCGGAGTCTAATGACTCCCATGGTCAAAACTGATTTCTCGTCATGATTGATGAGTAGATTTTTGGATTGTAAGAGGTTCAATTATACATATTTGGATATCAAAAAAAAAGAAAATGTAATATCAATTTATTTAAAATAAATATTCGTTATTTATTTGATTCAATTGAATAATTATTAGATTTAAATAAATATTCAGTCAGAAACAATGTCAGTTTCAGTCAGGGAAGCAAAATATTTAGTTCGATTGACGCTTTTTTGTAATTTGAAATAACTGGATTATGTTGTATCATGAACCGAATGTTTTCTTCGCCTCCCGTGACCGCAGAATGTGTTGATTCAACAAAAATTTTGCTGATTCAAGAAATTTATTTTAAAAAAAATTAAATCGTGAAACGGTTTATCACAAATGATACTCAATTATTTATTTTTATTATCACACTGTTCGTTGATCTATTTGAACGTCAATTTTAATATATTTTATTTCCCGGCTTTACAACATTAATTCACCTCGATGTTTGTTTTATCAGTTTGTCTTCACAACACTTCTTATTTCCTTGTAATTCAAGGGTAGAAATACGTGTAGTGGCATATTATATCTCTGATGGACGGATGTCGAGTACACCTTGGGGTGAATAGAAAATAAGTAACAAATATATATATATATATATATATATATATATACACATAGTATTTTATGTATATATAAATAAAAACAAAATTAATCTCTCCAGAAGTACTTGTTGTTTTAATTAAATAAACTTCAAGCAGTCGCCCCTAAAACGCCAAGAGCATCTCGAGCATCAAGAGTTCCCGAGCCGCCTCATATCTGTGGCTCACCTCTCCCATTGGTGTCACCTTCTAACGAAGGACGTATCGGATTTAAATTATTTTACAAAGATTTCATGAAGTAAAAGTGTCCGGAAAAATCTCATTCTATGCAAATTACTTGAAGATTTTTAAAACGAAAGATGTTTAAAAAAAAATGAAAAGAAAACAAAAATGACCACGTTCGGGCTCTGGTCGCATCGAAGTCGAGCATTTGAAGAGCAATTCCGATTTCATCTTCATCATTTCATTACAATTACTTTAATGGAAGATACTTGTTCAAGCTTCTTATCCATCGTACGAATTCACTCAATATCAAGTTCACTCGGGTGTGGGGCAAACGAAGAATGGGAGTAACAAAAACTAAAATGGAAAAGACGAGAGTAGAGAACCAAAGAAGAAGAAAGAAGAAACATAGATAGAGAATAAAACTAGCAAAGGTGAAAAGAGTTTCAAAGACATCGTGGACTTGAGAAGACGAGGAGGTTCTCTCGTACAGAATATCCAGAGTGTATGTTGCCAGCAGTGTTGCTCTCGGTGCTTCCACTGTATACTGATGACGATGTTGGCTTCTGCTCGTCAAGTAGCCACACGACTATATATATATATATATATATATATATATATATACATTCTTATATACAAGTATAATGTATATATCTACAGGTTGGATTTCTCAGCAACGCAGCAGCCGTCTTCGACCTCGAAAACGACGACGACGACGGCGACGCGACGACGAGGGGTTCGCCCATCGTGGTCCAACGACGTCTCCAAAGAAGAAAGAAGTTTATAAATATTTTCACGCTTCGTAGCCAGCCCTACGTTCGTTTTCCTTCTGCCTACTGTGTTTCGTGTATCCAGGGGACAGAGGATAGAGAATATATACACACATACACACACAAATATATAGATACACTATATACAAATGGTTAAACAGTCTGCGGTGAGAGGTTAGTCGAAGCCACTATTATATACGACAATCTCGACGAATCTGACAAGAGAGATAGAGAGAGAGGGAGAGAGATAGAGAGAGAGAGAGAGAGAGAAAGAGCGAGAGAGGGTACGACGTCATAACGTCAAGAGCAGATCAGGGGGAGCAAAAGGCTACATCGTATGACAAGACAGCATTGGAGGTTCTCCTCCTTGGTCAAACCACCCCTTTGTTTCATATTCTAAAGGAAGAAATCTCTTTCTCACTTTCTTTCGGTTTCTCTCTCGTTTTCTCTCTCTCTCCTTCCCCCCCCCCCCCCCCACTCTCTCACTGTTCATAACTCTGTACCTTTCACATTTACGTTAAGGCTGTACGTCGAAGAGAATTTTTGAATAACCGTCGTATTATGCGGGTACCCGCGTTATCTAGGCCCGCCGCAGTGTCGCTCCACCAGGGACTTCGTTGTGAAGTTCTTCTCTTTCGCACCCCTCGCCCTTCTTCTAAGTTGGTACTCGAGTCCCTTGGGGTCTCTCTTCCTCCCTTTTTTTCGACGCTTTTTTTCTGTCTTCTCTCTTCTTTCGTTCCATCTTTACACTGGCCATACATGGTCTCTTTCTCATCCTCCCTGGACTTATTTATGAGCATTCGATAGTTCAGAGCTTTCGTACTCTCGGCCCTCTTCTCCCTGTACGCCTTGGTATATATGGGGCTATAAATGCAAGGAAACGTACGATCATGAAGGGTCGCTGATATATATGTATAGCTGGATATGTAAATTATATATATATATATATATACACGAGTATGTGGGCTTAGATATATTTGCGTACTCGCCTCAACCAAAGATCTGCATAGATAAAGTCCAATTCATTGTTGTTGGATAATATAGATCATTTTTTGATACTTGTTTGAGGATGGAAAATGTTTGGGGACCAGGACATCTTAAGAGGCTATAATTTCTTTCACAGGACGTATGCCTATATTGGTTTATAAATATTTTATGTTATATACCATACGAATGAATAGTGTGTTACAAGTAAATGTTGAAATAAATAGTGATTTTGGGATATGGATGAAAATTATTGGAGTATGAATCATATAAGATGATCGACTGAATCATGTTTCTCATTCGTATTGTTTATGCGCTGCGTATATTGTTGGGGTTGGATATAATTGGTCGGAAAACTTAACGTAATAAATGATAGAATTATCGAAATTCTGAAATTTATAAATCTGAAAAAATACTTTGTTTATATATAATAAAAAATGTATTTGCATAGTAATAATAGGGACTAGGATTCGAATGAAAAAAACCAGAAGAAATTCAATCACGTCAAAATAATACTGAAACGTAATGCTGGAGGGATCCATTTCACCTTGTGCATTTTTGGGATTCCATTTGAACTGAGATATCGAGGATTGTCGAGCGTTGTAATAGTTGCAGCAAGGTTTATATGGAAAAAAGAGGCTCTCTCGACTATAGCAATTTTGTAATATATGTATGTGCCTATGTATGTGTATGCGTGTCTTTTGTAGAAAAGTAGAGAGATTGTTGTAGCGTTCGATAATTGAATTTAGTTGGCAGTACTCAACGAGATTTGCTCGTTAAACCTGTCACGTATACGAAAACGTAGGTACGTAGAAAATAAAAGTATTTTCAATGTCCCTTTGTACCCCTGTATTTTCATCAGATCCTCCATGATTTTTTTTCGTTCTTCTTTTTTTTAGATCCTATATGCACAACGCTATACGTTCGTTTGAAAATGAATGGTAAGCACCACAATTGTTTTTATAAAACTTTTCACTTCGAATGACGTTCTCGAACCTGGCTCTCCTTACTGTGATGTTTTTCAACGCAATTTTTCAGTCAGCGTGAAACAAAGGGAATGAAGAGTTCGTCCATCGTTTAGAGCTCTGGGACTTTTAGAGTACTACGCGAAAATCTCACGTTAACCATTATCGTTCCAACGTTCTTCCTATTAATCTCTGCAACACTGATGGTTATGGCTTTTACGTTTAGACGAAATGTGCCACTTCGCCTGTCAACAAAGAAAAATTAAACTTTATTTGTTTTATCCCCGACGATATTTGTGATGCCATTTTCTTTTTCCAACTTATATTAGTGTCACTTTGGCCTCGAGTTAATCAGGATAAAAAGGAAAAAATTCTGCATTTCCACGTATTACTTTCATAATAAACAGGATTATGGTGTTTTTATTTATCGTTCGAAGTACGCGAAATCGGACTGTGAGAGAAACGGGGACATTCCTCCAGTTTAGCGTTAACAGCCGAATACACCGTGTCGTGTACACAATGGTGTTGTACTTTTTCCTTGTTCTCTCTCTCTCTCTCTCTCTCTCTCTCTCTCTCTCTCTCTCTCTCTATTTCTCTGTTTTTCTCCCATTTATTTTATTCGTTAATACAGTTGTTGCCTCCTATCTGTGCCTGATGGCTCTCTCAAAAGTCCGGAAAGTCTGGCTTCTTCATCGGACTCGTGTTATATAATACTTTAACGTGCTTCCTGGCCGACTTACCTGGGCGTCCGGAAAATATGCAAATTAAAATCGTTCTAGTTTCCGCCATTGCGCGTTCACCCGGCTGCGCGCTTCGTACCACCTCGTCCCTTTCTATGGCGCCTTCAACCGACCAGCCAACCAACAAACCATCCAAACCAACCCACCCGCACATGCACACAAATACATCGATACGTGTACTACACAGAAAACGAGAGAGAAAGAGAGATAGATAGACACACACATACACAAATATAACTCGATGGTTCCGACGACCCTTATACAGCTTTTCCTAACGGCTACGGTTCTCCCGGACATATCTCATCTTAATTCTGAAAAATGGAGTTCATCGTCGACTTCGGGATCTCGAATGTCCGATCCGGCAGTAGGATAGCTTTCTTCTTTACGTCCCATTCTCTCCTCCATATCCCGTCTTTCCGCCTTCGTATTATCTTCCTTTTTCCTCTTTCTTTCACGATTTCGCTGGAACATTCGCTTCTCTCCTTACTTCATCCTCCCTCTGCCCCTGCGAACGTCGACAGAACTGGTATTCACGTCTCACCGACTCGAAGCACTTCGGTAATTTATCAGGAATTTTACCGCACACTCGAGGAGAACTAGACGCGGGTAAAACATCCGACGATGTGGAAAATCAACGCTTGCTTGACTTTTTACAAGAGCTCTTCAGCGGTCCTACCAACGTTATTTTGCCAACCGGTGTAATTCTAGAAATGTATAACGCCTTTCTATGATATATGTATAAAATAAAAATAAAAAAATACGTGAATTCGAAACATCCTTCAAAATTGTGTGATTAAATAAATATTGAAGAAACAATTTTCGAAATAATTCGAAAACAATTGAAAACGCGGTGCTCGGAGTAAAAGAGTCTTGTAGCGACCGTTCGTCTTTGATTTTGACTTTGACACGAGCGGATAGCTTTTTTAAATGTACTTTTCTCGAGTCGCTATCGCGACTCTTAACCTTTAGAGGACCGACATATTTTTGGACGACATTTTCAGTTTAAGTGTTAGAATTTTTATATTATGGTATATGAATCGTATACCAAAAAAGATGGCGCTGTCTCCGCGCCACTATAGTGGCTCCCGGTCCTCTAGAGGTTAATAACCCCGTCGAGGGCGAAGAATCCCATTTTTTAACGTCGCCAAAAATCTTCCACGCAACTCTTTTTGTTCGAAATTAATGAAAACTATTCTCAAAATTTTCTACAGGAAATTATAAACGTAATAAACAAGCAAACTACTTCTAAATTTTATTCGAATTTCTTAACGGACAACACCACTGTGACGGCTTCAAAAAATCGATTTTTTGAAAACCATTTTAAAAAATCTAAAATACTTTTAAGATTGAAATGCCGTTGGACCCAGGTCGAAGAAATAATTATTTTCGTAGATATTGAATATTTTGTGGAGCGGTGCAGCGGTCCGCGAGGCTCGGGGTCCCAACTTTAAACGCATTTTTCTCAAAACCACTTTTTTGAGTGCGGCACGCAGCAGAACTCGAGCAATTTTTATCCGATCGACTTCAAATTTTTACTGTATCAATAAAAGTAGATTATCTAGAGAAGTACATAAGATTTTTTCGATATCTCAATAATTATAAAAGTTATAGCCTATTTTCGACGAGAAATTTTGCTCAAAAATCATTCTTTAATTTCAAAGGCGTGCCTATTTTTTAAAAATCAATATTTTTCCAAATCTCTATGTACTTCTCTTCAAAATATCATATTATTAACGAAAACACTCGGTATTTTTTTTCAGATCGACGTTGAAGAGAGTTCTGCTGCGTGCCGCGAACCACTGCGGAGATGACGCGAGAGCTTCCCCAGCGCCACCATGCGGCGTGAAAAATGTGAAAAAAATGTTTTTTGATACATTAATAAACAAGGAACAAAATCCAAAAAAAATTTTTCGAATATCTCTTTTTTTTCCCACAAAAAAAAGTTCTTGAAAAATGTGAAAAAAAGGGGTCACAGTGGTGTTGTCCGTTAACGCATTTCGTAATCAAAAATACTATTTATTTATCGATTTTATGGTTTAATATTTAGCTTTGAATAATATACGATAATGTAATATTAAATGATTTCAAATTCCGGAATATTTGAATATCGAGATGAAATGAAGGCTTTAAAATGGAAAGCTTCGCATATATATTTAGTTGGTTTCGGCGATTGTAGAGTATTTGGGATTGTGACAGGGAGAGCTTTCGAATTCATGCAATATGCCGTAATAACGATGAAATATCTTGAGAACGGGATACCCACGGTAAATTAGAGTGTATGATTGAACTACAATGTCGTGTTTTTGCATGAGTTAGTTCGAGTAAAACGTTAATTTAGTAATGGTTTCTGTCTCTATAGTGAACCCTCGAGGAATGTTTGATGGCGAAATTCGGGCAATCCATCAATGTTATTTTCGAAAAAATTTGCAACCACCTTGTGACCTTTGATTTTTTACTTCTTGTTACGAAAAAACTCATATAGTTTGAAATTTATTGTCACCGAAAACAGATAAAAGTTTAACCGAAACTACGATCAATTTTCCGCTGTATGATGCGTTGTCCGGCTCAGGAGAGGTCTTGAACAAACTGACAAACGATGGATCAGATATAGAGGCTGCATCAGGCAAGGAGACCGAGGGTGAGCTACTGATTGGATAGCATGGTGCCTCGAGAGTGCGTAAACATTCAGTGTTCAAACATTGAACAACTGGTCGAGCCAACAAAGACGTCGCACACTGGTATCGTTATAATGATAGTGCAGTTTCAGCCTCGATACGTGTAACCAGGTGAAAATCAACGTATCATCCTCAACCGATTTCCATACGAGTCTTTGTTTATGGCAACGATGATATACCAACAACAATCGAACCAAAACAATTTATATATATATATATATATATGGGCAGATCCACTACTTTTCGACCGCAGTCTGCGGGCTTGCGTCAGCGATTTGGCTGCCGATTTTTTTCAAGAAAGTAGGTTCTAAAAAAAGACGATCCTCCAAATTCGAACTCAATATAAAGAAATTTGATGGCTGTATAAATTTTTAAAATTAAAAAAAAATAATTTTTTTAGCAATTTTCACGATTTTATCATGCGAGCGCTATGAAGCTTAAAGACTCGTATGAAGCGACATTTCTCTTCTTCAATCTTGCATTTTCGAGAAAAAAATAGTTTTTTACTCCAAACGAAAATCCGCTTAAATTAGCACCCTTTTCTTGAATTACTATTTTTACAAAATTTCGCGTATTTTTGAAAAGCTGCTGGGGCAACAATTTTCCAAGTAGACGTCTTTAAAACGGCTCAAATTTTGTATCTATGTATATTCTATCACTACCTACACTAATTTTTAAATATTATCACGTTCGTTTTTATACACGGCCTCTCAAATCTCATTAATTTCTGAAAAGTCGCTGTTTTCAGATAGCTGTAACTTTTTTCTATTAGAACGAAATTGCTTGAAACTTTCAGGGAATATACTTTATTCTATCCCCAAATAACACTAAAAATGTTAAGAATGGGTTTCAGCTGGTTAGCGAGCTGTACATTTTTTAATGTTCAAATTTCTGGCATTTTTTTTACATGTTTATTGCATTATTAATAATTTTGATGTTTAAAAGTAATAATTTATGATGTTCATTTGAATGATTTAAATTTTATTTAAAATAATAATTCATTTTTTTCATGTGTATGGCAATATTGACAATGCCATAAACATGTAGAAAAATGAGAAAAACTTGAGCATTCAAAAAAATTCACAGTTCGCTAACCAGCTCAAATCCATTCTTGAAATTTTCAGTGTTGTTTGGGGATAGAATAAAGTATATTCCCTGAAAATTTCAAGCAATTTCGTTCTAATAGAAAAAAGTTACAGTTATCTGAAAACAGGGATTTTTCAGAAATCAGTTAGATTTGAAAGGCCGTATATAAAAAGGAACGTGGTAATATATAAAAATTAGTATAGGTAGTGGTAGATTATACCTAGATGAAAAATTTAAGCCATCTTATAGCCGTTTATTCGAAAAATTCTCGCCCTGGCAGAGTTTCAAAAATACGCGAAATTTTGTTAAGATAGTAATTCAAGAAAAGGGTGCTAATCAAACCGGATTTTGGTTTATGGTGAAAAACTATTTTTTTCTTGAAAATGCAAGATTAAAGAAGAGAAATGCCGCTCCATTAGAGTCTTTAGGCTTCATAGAGCTTCAGTCAAAAAATCACTTTTTAAAAATTTCAAAAATTTCTACAGCCATCATATTTCTTTATATTGAGTTCAAATTTGGAGGATCATCTTATTTTATAACCTACTTTCTTGGAAAAAATCGGCAACCAAATCGCTGAGCCAAGCGCGCAGGCTGCGGTCCAAAAGTAATGGATCTGTCCATATATATATATCAATAAAACTCTTTAAATTGCATATCGACTGCATTTTTTTCCTCTCGCAATTATACGATGATAAAAGCTTGGAATGTTGTAAGGACATAGAACTTATTCGAATTCTCGCGGGTCAAGATTTTGTATGTCGAAGATGAGGAGCGACATCTTCTCTTAATATTGGGTCGCGAATATGATCTGACGTCGGAGGAGTGGGGAAGCCGGCATCCCAATTTTCCGGCATTCGATTGATCAACGGCAATTCGATCTTGGCTGCCGTTCTCTTGGGTCATAATTATCGATCAAGACACGTTGCGAAAGTACAGCTACCGAATATATTTTTCTCCATCGAATCATCGCGCCACGAGGAGCTGCTCTGGGGAAGTCTACAGGATTTCATATCATCCTCGAGAATTCCATCATCCAGGCATACTTCTATCTCCAACATGGCAAAAGGATCCGAAGCTACGTAATATATATATATATATATCTCTCTCTCTCTAATTCGTATCATCACGATTCGTTACAAGCGACTCATCCTCTCTATGTGGAATTTGTAATTTTTGTTTTTGTTTTGTCTCCTTGGTATGTAAGCGTGCGTATGTCTGTCGATAAGTTTGAAAGAATTATTTTCCATCTCTCAACAATATTTTTGATCATTTGTTCTAATGAATGCGAAATCTGAGATATTTCTCGTATATGTATGAATTCCTATTCTTAGATGAATAAAAGACATCTCGGGTCAATGTAAAATGAAAATTGTCCAAGAAAATAAATTGAACAATTACAATGTGTGCCATAATTTTAGATAATTCGATAATAAATAATGGAGTTCTCAAATCCATTTTAAAAGTCCATTCCAAAATATATCGCCAAATTTAAAAACATAAACAGTTTTGCGTGATAAAAATAACCGGCGTCCAAAAATGAGAAACTTTAGAACGAAAGAAAATTTAGAAAGAAATTTTATCATAAATTTGGTTCGAAACTTAAATGTGAATTCGAATATAGAATTTTGTGCTCTTATGAAACTTGGAATTTAAATACGATTCGAGTTGCGTGGATGCGAGAGCAATAGCTGAATAGCATATTCTTCATTTTTTCAGACGCCTAGTATTTCGAGAAAAAAGTGTGCAGCAGGATGTTTACCGTTCACACGACTGATAGTCTTAAAGCTTCGTTCGATGTTCCAAATAAAGGTGACACGATAAATTAGTCATTATTCAGAAGTGTGGTTCCGTATGTAGAATAGGGATTTAAAATTTTTCACTCACTTATTATGATCATGAACCATCAAATCTCGTACTGTCCGAATTACTAGTTAGTTTGTGAGTTGTTGGTTGTCACATATGTTTTGGTGCTTACAGGAACGAAGTTGAAACTCTTCTTTAGATATTTTGCACTCTATACGATCTAACGAGAAGATAGTTTTACAAGATCCAATATCTCCAACACAAAACAAGATCGCTCGCTCTTGCGATGCATGATGCATGCTATGTGATATTTCCCTTTGGCAATTATCTTTCTCACCACGTATAATATCACATATATTATCACGTTGGCCTGTATATAACTCGTTTTCTAGAACGCAGAGATCTTCTCAAATATGCTAGGCATTTACGTATATTATATAATATTATACATACATATGTATATATATATACAATGTAAGGGGGCGGTGGTGTTATTTACATGTGCATGGATATATAGTCACGTTATGCAATTTTCTCCAGGTAGAATTATCAATGTCACTCCAAGTACCTGAGCAATAATTATGGATGAAAAAAATGTTGAAAAATCAAATTTCGAAGATGAATGAAATGTTGAAAATCGAAATGAGAAACAATGATATAATTTTTGAAAAATAGTTCCTATGGATCGAGAATTTGTTAAATTCTTTAAATTAAATTTTCGACAAATGTAAAATTATATTTTTTTACTACATTTTGTATTATGAGAACACAAATACAAAAAAATATCTTCACTCGCAGACTTATATAAATATAAGGGAAGAAACTTTTTTGTGCAAGAAAAAAATAGTTGAAATTGTGTTAACGGAGGAGTCATGTAAGCGTACGTTTTTTCAAGAATTTTTTATAAATAAATGGAATAGTTTATTGAATTACCATAAAGCATATCTCAAAATATACGATATAAGGTATATTGATACATTTTTTTAGAATAAAATATTTCAAAATGGCGGTGACACAGCTGCTGGAAATCGGCACCTCAGATTTGCGCCGTGCAGCCTACAGGTCTCAAATCTCAATTAAAATCAAAAAGTCAAATTTTTGTTGTTAAAATATATTAATACGCTTTGCATGACGGAGAAAAAAAAATAAAAATTTAAGACCATTTAAAAAAAATCACTCATTTTTGTGTAAGTGATTTTTTTTGTATAGTGTATAAGTGAGAAAAAAAATTAAAAAATTAGGACCATTTTGAAAAAAGTCACTTATTTTTGTATAAGTGATTTTTCTCAAAATGATCCTACATTTTTAATTTTTTTCCTCTCCGTCATGCAAAGCGTATTAATGCATTTCAACAATAAAAATTTGATTTTTTAATTTCAGTTGAGATTTGAGGCCTGTAGGCTGCACGACACAAATCTGAGGTGCCGAATTCCAGCAGCTGTGGCACCGTCATTTTGAAATATTTTAATCTAAAAAAATTTATCAATATACCTTACATCGTGTATTTTGAGATATGCTTTATGGTAATTCAATAAACTATTCCATTTCTTTATAAAAAAATCGTGAAGAAAACGTACGTTTATTACATGACTTTCCCCCCTTAATTAGCGGTTAAATGATTTTTTTTCTTGGAATTCTTTTCCTAAATTTTATATTAAGAGAACACAAATATAAAAAAATGTCTTTACTCGTAGAACTATATAAAATAATAAGGGAAGAAACTTTTTTGTGCAAGAAAAAAATAGTTCAAATTGTGTTAATTTGCGATTAAATGATTTTTTTCTACGGATTAAAATTTAACGAAATATCCCACTCGTATATCTATGATTTTATCCCGTCGACTCCGCTCTCTCACAATGTTGGAATTCTCGAGATCACGGCGAAACAGAACTTCCGGTGCTCGTGACAATCGGGTACTATCACACAAAGTATTTCACTCCTAGGTGGTGTATTACTGTTGGAACGTGGCAAACTAGGAGTCAGGTTGAGTTACCCCAACGAAACTCTGCTTGCAACCTGAGAACTCGAAACAGCACACCGAGACGACTAACGATTTCCCTTCTAGACTACGGACTTCACCACCGACCTCCCTGTGTACATAACATCCCGTCGTGTTCAAAATTTCTCTGAGCATAAACTGAATTATTTGCGAATTATTCGGATAACGATCCTAGTTCATTCGAGGCCTTACAAATCTTCAATAACTTTTAGATGACACAACTAATTATTTTAGTAATGGTTTAATGAATTCAAAGTTTGTCTCATCAGTGAAGAAAAAAAAATTATTTCGAAAGTTAGGAGAAAAAAAAATGAAATCTCGTAGGGTAGTTTCTAAATGACGTACAAATCTATTATTGATGTTATCAACTGCAGTGGAAATGGGAAATATTTGGCAAATAAAATAGAGAAAATATTGTGCGTAAGGCTTTACGTAAACCTAAAAATAAGTTTTCCATATTTTTTAAATAATTACTTGTTTTATGGAATCCATAACATTTTCCAGAAAAACTTTCCTGAAAATTAATAATTTTCTGGAAAGATTATTTATGTCTTAGAATAAAAATAGCAGTTCGCCCGTTTTTTTTTTTTTCAGTATCCGGCAAATCGTAAAATTCTGTGTTGCTCTAAAACGGCATGGAGTATAAAATAAAACATTTACGTAAATATATTTCCGGTACTCCTTATTCAATTTATATACGCCGGGAATAGCATGGTATGAAAAAAATATAAGGTCTTCGGATTCGATGAACTGTTCAGAAATGTTTACTTCAAGAGAATCTTAATTTTAAGTTTTGCACATTTTTTGATACAATATCTAATGTTGTAATAAATTTGTAATAACTTTGATAAAATACTTAATAAATATTAAGTATTGTATCAAATTTCATATTATTAATTATAATTAAACGAAATGCAAGATACACAAAAAATTGTTGTTTCAACCCTGTCTGATATTTCATGTACTTCGTATGTTATTCCACGCTTGCACCTCTCATTTTCTCGTGGAAAATTGTTCCATAATTGAGCTCAACGTACATAAAGAAAAAACAAAAACATGATACATTTTTTATTTACCAAAAATTTATATACGTACTTCAATCTCATTTTTTATTTACCAAGAATTTATATACGTACTCCAATCTCATGTATTTTGAAATACAATTTGATGTTAATTTTCTAATGTGTATCATTATTTGATTGTTTCATATATGATCATTGTTTCGTATTTTTAAATCCACTTTGGGAATCCCTAATATTTCTGTCACAGAAAAGACCGTGAATGCCATATATTACATAGACGAGACGAAGCGTCGAAATATTTTTCTTGAGCAGCTGCATGTTGTTTTTTTTCTATATACGTATACGCACCGTGAATTCTGTTAGGGGGGTGTCATGGCTATATTTACTTACGGTAGGATATATACCGAACCCCAATGGTCCTGGTTGACACTGTTATACTATGTATATGTACGTTTGCTCTAATATTCTTCTAAATATTTTTCATATTCGTGGGGTATTTGTGTTGCCACACGACCTCAGCAAAAAAGCAAGAAAAACCTCAAATTCTTAATTCAAAAGTTTTATCAATATGCATAGCCGTCAAAATGAATTTTCGAACAAATGCGAATAATATGTATGATCGTTTTTTTATGTAATAATCATCAATAAATTATTATGACAATGAAAAATACTGGTTTTTTTCATCATTGCAAATGTTGCCATTTTTCTTTTAGTTTTTAATTATTTTTTATTCTACGTTGATTTGCCATCCGTTGTAAAAACAAATCCTGAGAGCGTGAATTTTATTGGTAAAAACGAACTCTACGATGTCAAAACTTGGCTCCTTATTATCAAAGCGAAAATCATACAGATTTCTTCAGAGATTTTCTCCAGATGATCGAGAGCATTTTCGTTGCTGTCGAATGATTCCCACGCTATTGACATTTTTCTACTTCATTCAGAGACAGTAAAGTCATTTTGTACCAACTGTCGGTAATTTCCGTTGGTTAATTACCTTTCGCTCATTAACTAGTGATTGTACGCGGGCAGTAGGTGATTAATGCTGAACTGCAACATAATTGTTAGGGATGATATATTTTTTGGTTCATTTTAAAATAAAATGAAGTTCCATAAACTATAGTTTTTTCATTCTCCACATTCTGAACCGACGATAAAAAATGTTTACGAACATTCAAGTTATATACATGGATCAATATTTTGCAAAATAGTCAAATAAATAAGATTTTACATTTTGTACAAAACGCTAGAGACATCTGTGAATGGTGAAAAAAAATTAAAATTAGAAATTGTGAACAGATGGATCGGTTATGCAGCGCAATGAGAGCGCAAGCGTTTCAGGTGTTGAGGCCGTCGATGATGAAGAGCTTTTGCGCAGTGACAACAGAGTGTGACGCGTCGATCAAGATGCCACATGGCTTCAGAAGGTGAAGCAGCACCACATTGGAGAGCCAAGCGAGCAGCCAATCATAAACTGGGTACTGGATAGCGGAGTAGGGTCAAATGGGTTAGGGGATGAAGACTCGAGTTCAAACCTCATTGACCCGGCTTCGATCCACGCTCAACATCGCTGCAATTTTTTCATGTGGTTTTCCGTGGCCTCCAAAGTGGCCAATGATCCATTTTTGTGAAAAGTACTCCAATTACGCTGTTTCTCATTTTTCAATTATTCAAATATTGAGCAGAATTGAATGAAAATGTTGCACTTGAATCCTGACTGTATTTGTCGTCAGAAGAACTCTCGAGTTCCAGATGATCTTATCAATGACATGTGATTTAAGTGACGCCTCCCATCAAGTGTGGAAGAATCGAAAAAGCATCTAATTGAAATCACTCTGTTATAGAATCTTTGATAGTATAAGAGTGCACCTGATTCATGTCGTTCGGTCCAGTTGCCTTTCCAATATTCAGAATAATTGACAAAATTCACTAAAACGGAATGAGCAAGTTGCGGTTAAGTCCTGATTGATTTGGTGTCAAATGATCGTGCCAAATTTCAGAAGATCTTATCGATGATGTGATCCGAGTCATGTTTTCTGTTAAGCGGGAACGCACCAAAAAAGCACTTGGTGAAGGTTAGCATTAAGGATAAATGGGAGAAAAAACTACTAGCACAGCAGAACAGATTCTAATCCTTCCAAATGGAAAGGGGGAGCATCCGGCTTAAGACATTTACAGTTGCCAAAAAAGAAAAGCTTCATTGAATTGACGGTTCCGATCTCTCATGTTCTTCTCAGTTTATGTAAAAATGCCTAAAGAGTAAACGGTAGCCTTTAAAGATATTTACCATGTCATGAAAGTCTCGGTTCATGTTCCACAGAGTAGGAAAGTAGGGAAAGTAAGGAATTAACAAAACGCCGCTCGTCTAACTTTGTTATGAATTTGAAAGAGCGACGAGCTGCATGTGAGAGAGTAGCGATTTAATAGTATTTGGTGGGAACGTATTTGGGTCAATAGCTGTTATCGAGAAAGGTCTTGGGCCACTAGTGTCGCGCGACCAAGCCACGTGTCCATGTGTGCAAGTGTATTTGTGTTATATAACTGTTCCGCCGACCCGGAGCTCGCCCAGGTGGTTCGCGGCTTATAAAGGGCTCTGGTGAAAATTGAGCACCCTAAGGTTATATACCAGCCAAACCAGCACACGAGGAATTCCAATTAACTCTTGTACACGAAGTAGGCCACAATTGTATTTCGTGGAAGATCTTCCAACGTCGGTGAAAATAGGTATATCGATAAAATAAATACTAATTACTGCGAATATGCATGGTCCCATCGGGGGACACTTTCGAGGATGCAATCAAGAGGGTGTTGGCTGAAATTAATAGGAAGCAATAATCGCGATTCCCGCCAACGAAAATCTCTTCTTTGCCAAAAGCAATCACACAGCCATTTTGATGACCTATTCATATTTCTTTCTCTCTATTCCTATATTACTTTAGATTTTCGGCATGGAGAATCTTTCAGCTGTATCTCGTAGCTTGATTCCCATTTAAAATAAATATTAGCAAGTATTTCAATCTTTTTATGTTACTCATTGAGATTTCCTCTGAATGCCAGAAACTATGCGTACCCATTGCTAATAATTACGACACATTTGAGTGGCAAGTGTTCTCGATGGGAATCGCGATCGCGCACAATAGAACGGAACACCGAGACTTCGAGCGTTTATTGAAATACATTGTTTGATTGTCTACACAGATGTGTTTAATCGATCTGTTCGTTATCCAGCACCCACGTCAGCTCAACAATCGCAGCACGTGACACAATGCATCATTATCGTCAATTATATCTGAACAATTCTTCACTCCATCGTCATTTAACTTCTGTTACTTTTTGGGTATCAACCAATTGGGGATAAGGTAATTTTACGCTTATGGGGTGTAAAATAATCGAATTTTCTATTGGTGGAAGTTCCAAAAAGTATATGAGGTCTATCCGATTTTTTGAGTTGAGATCAATCAGCTTTCCTGAGCACTTTTTTAAGAAATGCTATTGCTTTGCTGATGATCTCGAAACAGTAACGAAGAAACTATTTTTAAACTTAATTCCCGTCGTTTTTCAATAAAAAAAAAATTATTTATAGTTTTGCGGTACATTCTATTTTATTCGAAGTATTGTCCTTCAAAAGCTGCGACCTTTTCCCATCTTTCACGCAACAAATGGATTCCACGCCTATAGAAATCGTTGCTTTTTGAGGCGGTGCATTCATCGATCCATTTTTTGATATCTTCAAAAGATTTGAAATGCTGTGATGACAAATCATTCTGAATCACTAGAAACAAATGATAATAATCAGACGGTGCTATGTCCGGTAAGCATTGTTATGGAGCAAAATTAATTTGTTATGACGTTTGGCGTACTCAGGGCACTTTTTTCTCAATTCCTGGTTTAGTTTCATTAATTGTTGTTTATAACGAATAGCTGTGATCGTTTCACCCGGTTTTAGCAACTCGTGGTACACCATATCTTCTTGATCCCACCAAACGCACAGCATCACCTTTTGAGCATGAATATTGCGTTTTGGCGTTAATGGACCTGGTTCACCTGGCAATATCCATGCTTTTTTCGTTTGGGATTTTCATAATAAACCCATTTCTCATCGTCAGTCACGATTCGATGTAAAAATGACTTCCTTTCGCATAGTTTAAGCAGCAATTCACAAGTCGTTTTTCGTTTTTTGAGTTGTCTCTCGTTCAATTGATGTGATAACCAATTTCCCGCTTTTTGAACCAGCTCAAGATTATGTAAACGTTTGCTAACAGCCATTTCAGTAACGTTTAATGTATCAGACACTTCTTTAAGGGTCTGACATCGATCTTCATTGAGTAAGGCTTCCAATTCTTCATCTTCAAATTTTTTCGGCTGTCCTGGACGTTCTTTGTTTTTACGGTAAAAATCGCCACTTTTGGATCGTCTAAACCAATCTCTAAGCGTTGTCTCAGATAGAGCATGTTCGCTATAAGCTTCTTGAAGCAAGCGATGACTTTCGGCAGCACTTTTTCTTAAATTAAAGCAAAAAAGCAAAACTTCCCGCATATGCTGTTTCGTTGGTTCAAAACCTGACATTTTCGATATTATAGAAAAGTAGTGTGTACAAGTGAATTCACTTTCGAATATTGAATATTTCAGATTATGTCCAATACTTCAACACAGTATAGTTTTAGTGTTACTTCTATGAAAATAATACTAGTTACACCATCTCATATAAAACAACGGGAATTAAGTTTAAAACCCTATATTTAGAATGTTGTTTCATAGTTTTTCTTACAAAAATTCGAACTGAAAAAAATAAATAAAAAATAATCGGTGTTTTTGGATCAAGTTACATCGAAATAATCCACTTTCATTTCTTTACTCTCAAACTCCGCTCTTAAACATCTGTACTCTAAAATAATTTTTTTCCAGAACATCTCAATTCTTCAATACGGCTACTTCTATGTCATCTCTAATTTGAAATATGATAGCAGACTTATTAAGCGAGGAAAGTCACGTAAACGTACGTTTTCTTCAAGATTTTTTTTATAAAGAAATGAAATAGTTTATTGAATTACCATAAATCATATCTCAAAATATACGATATAAGGTATATTGATAAATTTTTTTAGAATAAAATATTTCAAAATGGCGGTGCCACAGCTGCTGGAAGTCGGTACTTCGGATTTGTGGTGTGCAGCCTACAGGCCTTAAATCTCAATTAAAATAAAAAAATCAAATTTTTATTGTTGAAATACATTAATACGCTTTGCATGATGGAGAGGAAAAAAATTAAAAATTTAGGACTATTTTGAAAAAAAATTACTTATACAAAAATAAGTAATTTTTTTTTCAACATGGTTCTAAATTTTTTATTTTTTTCTCTGCGTCATGCAAAGCGTATTAATGTATTTCAACAATAAAAATTTGATTTTGGTTGATATTTGAGACCTGTAGGCTGTACGGTTCACATCTGAGGTGCCGAATTCCAGCAGCTGTGACGCCGCCATTTTGAAATATTTTAGTCTAAAAAAATTTGTCAATATATCTTACATCGTATATTTCGAGATATGCTTTATGTTAATTCAATAAATTATTCCATTTCTTTATAAAAAAATCTTGAAAATACATAACTTTACATGACTTTTCCCCTTAAGGGGTTATATACAGTTGGAAGGCCAAAAAAACTCGTTTTTTTACGAATTTTTTCCGGATAGGGATTTCATTTGACGAGGAAAAGCATAAGGAAGTAAATGGAGTGTCATCTTTTAACTCTTTATCGCAATTTTTTATTTAACAAAATATTGCTTCAGATAGCTCCTGTGATTGATCTCCTGTAGGTCCTCTAAAAAAAGGCGTCTTGCGGTGAGCATGAAATCTCCCGTTTGGATCAGCTGAAATTAAAAAACCAAAGAGATTTGTTTAGTGGACAGATAAATGCTGGGATTGGACGAAGGAATAGTTGGAATTTCCAATTTTGATGAAATGACGGCTCCTCAAAGACGAAATTTCAATTTTTAACCGAATTTTGGTCGTTCAATGGTTAAAAAAAAATAGAAATAATTTTCGGAAATCTTACTCCTTCGTCCAATCCCAGTAGAATATATCTGAGAAAGTTGTGTTAAAATTGCAGACCGATCGGTTGAGCCATCTTTGAGAAATCGTGCTCACCGACTTTGAAAACATCGTTTCGAGATAAACGCGTTCAAAGTTTCATAAGTGGTGAACACATGGATAAAAATTTTTTTTTACAACTTACAAGGAGTCATCTATTCCAGGGCCATAAGAAGTTCCCTCTGCATCATCAGCAGCTTCCAAATTGTCGAATTGCAGTCGTCGGCGAACCATTCTTCCTTCGCGCGTGCGCTCATGCGCTCTTAAAATAGAGATCGCGACGCGCTCTGCATTCTGTTTTTCGGCATAGGCATGGGCATTGGGCCCAATCGATAGACCCAGTGCACTCATATAATATAATAGTGATGCCGTACCTTCATTAAAGGTGCCGGCTGCCATGTGAGCTGCTATTTCCACTATTTTTGAACCACTAGGAATTATTTTCGGTGTGATTTTCCAAATCAACTGATTATAGCTTTCGTTGTTATTTTGTGTGAAACCACCAACACATCTTTCAAGCAACTTTTCATTGCTCAGATCCGTGTAGATCGGAAACAGAGCGTCAGCAACATCTTGTGGAAATGGAGAATAATCGTGTTTATAATCCGATAATTTATTCGAAGCTCGCGCTCGCTGCCAACAACACCATGACTCAGTTCCGACCGGGCATCTTTCGTGTTGAGGATTTTCATCTGTTGAACAATAATGGTAATATGTTGCCCATATTGCATTATACATATTGTCAACGGAATCACAGTGCCTCCTGATTGCCAAGCCATAATAAACAGTCAATTTATCGATCAGTTTGGCTGTGAGCTTTCCTTTTCCACCAAGTACTTTTTTTTGCATTTTTTTCCCACTTTTATTTACAGTCATCTCGGTATTTTTTTTGACACAGTCTCGGAGTCGTGAACCCATTCATTTTTGAACGTGTCCAATACATTCTTTTTTTACCACTTCGTTGTTTCTGTAAGGCACAGCTTTCAAAATCCCCGAGTAGGTTTTCGAGTCACCGTCGCCGATGTAATTTTTGTATTGGACGTTAAATTTTTCCATTGAACGCTTGAACATTTCTACGACCGCATCGACTTCCATTTTTCCTGAAGAACCGTTATGATTCGCAGCACAAACATCTTTGTGATCGTCATACCATTCGTTGTACTCTTCAGTGTCGATTTTTTTTTTCCAAACCTCGCATTGTTTGCAGTACGAACTTTTCACGACGATATCGATAATTTTCCCCGTATAATAACCGATCAGTGGTGTTACTCCGTATAAAGAAGTAAACCCTCGTTTTTTCCAGGTTCCATCGCCAGATATTGTCAATTCTTCACAGTTTCCATCGCCTCGATTTTGAGCAGACGCTTCTTTTTCTTCAGCACAAGCTTTTTCGAAAAGTTTTTCGGTGGCCATTTGCGTGCATGAATGAATATTTTTGACGATCAAATCGTACGTAGCTTGCATCACAAAAGGTGGCATGTCCATCAATCCACAAAATTTCGCTGCACCTTTCAATCCTATTCCGAGAGTTCTCATCACAAATAAAAATCGTCTGTTTATCGCGTAAGAATGTTTGATGAAAGGACAAGAGTTTATGGCTCGAGGATCGCACTTATCACACAGAATGACGATTTTAAAACCGAGTCCTCGTTGTGCAGCCATTTGAAATTGCACTTTTCCTTTGCAAGTTTTACACTGGACGTATTCACTTATCGCTGCGAAGACCGTTATAAAATTGAAAATGCGATATTCAATGGAGGAATCACGAGGAACTAAGATCTCCTTCTGATTTTTCAATTTTTTCGCGGATGTACTGAAGCTACTTTCATCGGCCTCGACTGTTTTTGGATTGTACGATTGTTTTCGCTTTTTCCCTCTTGAAATTTGCGTCTTGTCGGATAGTCTCCGTTGTCTGGTACACTTGTAAGGCATTTTTATTCGCAAAACTACGAAAACGGAGTAAAATTTGAACGCGCGACTTTACACTGTGGCAGAGCTGGTTCGACTGACAAAATTCCTTTCTTCGGTATAAGAAATGTCCACGCTTAGCTCTCGCATATACCATGTATGCAAAAACAATGAAAAGGGTCACCTCAGGCACGCGGGCCACACAACCGCTGCCGCTCGGGCCGTTCGGAGCGTGCTTACTTTGTAATGCTCCAAGCGTCCTTTCAAGTACGCATGTATCTCTACGAATATTTGCCGTATCGCTTTGAAAATTTCAGAGAATCTATTTGAATATATGTAGACTCCAAAAATGCAACAAAAAAAATCGATTTTTTGAAATTTGAAATTAATCATAAAATAGCATATAACTCCGACATTACTTGCTGGATTAATTTGAAATTTTCAGAGAATGTACTCAAATGTATGTACATTCTGAAAATGCCATAAAAAAAAATCGATTTTTTGAAATTTCCAACTGTATATAACCCCTTAAAGAATATAGATGCTAAGGCAAAAAATTATTTTTAATAAAATATAAATATTTAAGAGTGGAGTCGTTACGGAGTAGAGAAATAAAGAGTGGAGTTGTTGGAGTACCAAAAAATGGTTGAATATCAAACATTTTCCGACATTTTGGCCACTTCACAAATGTGGCTCTAGCGTTTTTTTCATTTAAACTTTAATGTCGCCTTTTTTTTAAGTTAAATTGGAATTTTGCAATTTTTCCATACGTAACTTTCATTCTTTTGCCGTAACTTCCGATCTGTGATTTATTATTTCGATCGAAAGATTTATAAAAATCCGGTTAGTAGTTCTGGAGTTATAAGTGGTCAAATATACAGTCAAAAATTCAAAAAGACTGACAGTTATATATTCTCCCTTTACATTATTATAGACAGCTTAGTGAGAACTCTCGAACCAATATATTTTAATTTTTTGGTAAAGCATAAGCGATTTATATTCATTTATATTCATAAGCAATTTATAAATTGATTCAATAAACTCCATTTGTATTTATTGACAATCGTTTAATTGACCTTGATTCAATGAACTCTATTTGTATTTATTGACAATTGTATAATTGACCTTGTCATTGATAAAGCTCTGAATTATACACGGAGATATTATTTTTCATTTATCAAAGGTACTAAAGAGCGAGTAATAGTTTGGTTAAATCTGTCTCGCGTTTACATCGTGCTAACCTAATAGTGGGAATTTCTACTGAACGATATTTGCAAATTTACGCTACTCGTGAGGATTGGACCTTGATCGTTGCACGCTGCGATTGATATCACTTCTCTGCATATTATATCACTGACTCTTTTATCAAGAAGACAATTATTATTCTCAAATAATCCTGAATAATAAAAAAAGCTTCATTTAAAAGAAAAGCGAGGGATTCGTTTGACAAAATTATTTAAAAAAGATCATTCCAGAGGATGGCTGATAATTTTTAAGACGAGATCATTCTATTTCTCCTAATCGAAAACAATTTCTTATATTTTACATTCCTACAAAAATATTGTTGAATTCCTTAGACATAGAAGTATCAAAAGAAGCGGTAGCGGCTCGACGCCAAGTATTGGAAGAAAAAGTCAGCGCGAGCCCTGCCGCACTCTTATATACGCGAATATGTTAGTTTTTTTATGACATCACAGCGTTTTTAAATTGCTCTCACGGACGATTAATTTTGCATAAAATTAAATTTTCGTTCCTAAATCTTCCCTTCGAGTTAAATAACAACATTGCCTATAACGACTAATTATGTTGACGAATTATCAATGAAGTGAAATCAATGAATCTGTGTGAAAAACAAATAAATAATAATGTACGTATGTGTACGTGCATTTAGACTCAAAAGAGTTGAAGACGCGCGGGCGCGTATGGATTGACGTTAACGGGGGTTTGCTGTGGTCAAGAATTGAACGTGTTTCGTAGATTCAGGTGACACCCAAGAGTACGTCTCAACGTACAGGATCGACACACCTAAATGCGAGTGTATACAAAAGCCTGTGTAGTCTACATATGTACAAACAAGCATATATATATATATATATATATATATATATATATATATATAGGTACATGTGACAGCGCGTATTTGTGAGTATATATGGTGGAAATACATGGATAGGGAGGGTATATGGAGCCTCGGCATTCTGGAGTAGAGTTGTAGAGTCGAGTCTCCGATATCGAGCGGGTGGCCTGGCGAGGGGTGCTTACTTGGCTCGCCTGCTCGCGAGGGAGTGCGCACCCGCGAATTCGCGTTCTCGTTTCCCTCCCACAATATATATGGACTTATATATATGTATATATATTTGTGTATGTATTTGAACACACAAACATAGGCATATATGTATATATATGTGTACAAATATATATATATATATATATAATAGATATATATGTTGATTCCACCACTTTAGTCTTTTTCGCAACCCCCTTAACGTAGTATTTCGCGTGTAACACGGTAGATGGCAGCGCAACGAAGACGATTCAGTTTGAGGGTGGAGGTGGAAACAGGACAACTCCAAAATAACGAAGAGGGGTGATGAGCGCGTGCGAGGACGCGTGCGAGAAACGAGAAAGAAATAGTACACCCCTTTTAGACTTATACCAAAAGGAAAATCTTCGAGAGAGTGCAAAAACGCCGAAGAGAGGGAGCAAAAGAGAAGCGAGAAGAGCAGAGGGATGGGAAGGAGCGAGAGATGGAGAAAAGAGGGATGAAAAGATAGATCTTCCCCTGATAGTTCCTCTTCGACTCTCATTACCCGATGGAGCCGAGTCTCGGTCAGGGTGGAGCGACGTGAAGCGAGGGTGGAAAAGGACTATAACGTAGTAACGGGCTAGATTTACCACAGTGTGCAGCGGGCGGGCATCGCGGCGGGGGCGCCGTTCTGCTGCTCCTCCTCTGTATGTGTGTGTGTGTGTGAGAGAGAGTCGTTTTTTCCAAGTAACAAAATCCATTCTAGACGTTTAACATGCAACCGAGCGACTTTATATTCGAGGAGCAAGTCGTTACGAGAGGTTGAATAAGAAGAGAAATATAGGGAGAGAGACAAACAGAACGCAGAGGATTCATAAAAATTACTTTGGCAAAATTTGACGACAAACATCCAGGCAATGAAGAATCGAGGCAAGTAATAAAAAAATATATATATACATATATATATATATATATTTATATATACACACACACATATATACATATATATATAAATATACACATATATATCAACATATTAAGGGAGGGAAAGAGAGGATCCTCCCTCATGTGCGAAGCTCGTAAGCTGCGATTTAATCGATTCAATATTTATATGTAGACGGGCCTTACGTACGAGGGACATTGTGGTTCGAAAGACTGAGGATCAGGGAAGTGCGGGCAAATTTTGCACGGGGTCAAGATGTAATCCGTGGAACAAATACTACCGAAATAGTGCGACCAAACTAGTGTTTGTGTGGGTGTCTGTGCGCCAAGGGGCTTGTGAAGAGTGTGAAAAGCGTCGAGTCGCGAGGAAGAAGAAAAAGGAAATTATGTGAGTTACAGTCCCTGTGAAATATCCTGGCGAGTTATTTGCCGGAGCTTATAAAATACACTAAAAAAAGCTCGGTTCAAGCCAACACCAAATATAAATTATTCAAAACGCTGTATTATCAAGTAATATCGGGTTAAAAAAAGAACTCTTCTTTTACCATCGTCAAGCATCGTGAATCAGAAAAAGCAACGTCGTTATGGCGAGGAGAGGTCATGGCATACATCATCGGCGAAATCCTTGATACGTGGCTCGAGAGGCTCGACGTCGGGCATTCGAGCTGCTAGCGGAGGTTTCTTCGGCCCAGGGAGGAAGGAGAGTGGTAGCAGAAAGGGAGAAAGAGAGAGAGGGTTTTCGAAGAACAAGAAGGGGACTCGTACGTGCCTTTTGAGGGTTAAACGTCCAAGTCTTCGTCGAACGATTTTTTTCTCGTTCCCTGGGGATAGCCGATTCACGATAGGCCATCGCGCGGGTCCGAGCAAAAAGGAATATCCCAGCACAAGTCTTACAGCCAACGTCAAGTGTCGAAAATCTCAAGAATAACCAAAATGACGGGCAGAACAAGTACGAGGGAAGCTGGTGGTGGTGGTGGTGGTGGTGGGCCAGGTTGCACCATCGTTTCACGTACGAGAGTCAATTGTTTCAATCGTGTACAACTTGTTCGAGGCATTTTAACCAGCCTCGCTGTTGTATTAGCAATCACGACAACATCAACCAGAGGTCATAGACCATCGCCAAACAATCCATCAATAATGCCGGGTCTAAGTACGACATCGCCACTTTCGGCGACCGTGCCTTTTGGCAGTTTCGCCAATTCGAGCATATCCATCTCAACTGGTGCGGGCAACAATAACTCCAGCGTGGATGACGCGATCAACGGTACTTTGGACCATCATCATCATCACGATGAAAAACCACCGCTTTTCCCACGGGATTTTTTTACCCTCGAAGAGCGTAGACACGGAGCCGTTATACTTCACGTACTCGGGGTTGTTTACATGTTCGTCGCATTGGCGATTGTTTGCGATGAATTTTTCGTACCCTCGTTGGATGTTATTATTGAGAAATTTGAGATTGCCGATGACGTTGCGGGGGCTACTTTTATGGCGGCCGGTGGTTCCGCGCCTGAATTATTCACCTCAATTATTGGGGTTTTCGTCTCATTCGATGATGTCGGTATTGGCACTATCGTTGGTTCCGCCGTATTTAATATTTTATTTGTCATCGGTATGTGCGCCATATTTTCAAAAACCGTGCTTTCCCTCACATGGTGGCCGTTGTTTCGGGATTGTACGTTCTACAGCATAAGTCTACTGACTCTCATATACTTCTTTAGCGACAATCTCATACACTGGTACGAGGCACTCGTGTTGTTCTGCTTCTATCTTGGTTATGTCGGCTTCATGAAGTGGAATCAACCGATGGAGAAACTTGTCAAGAGGATACTGTACAGGAACAAGGTTACGAGGGTCAGATCGACCGATCAGTTGATGCCATCGGTGAGTGAAAAATCTTTTTGGTCCTTCTTCAAACCCTCCCTTATTCTCCAGGTTTCATATGTGGCCATCGTCTTTGGCGATGTTATCGCCCTGTGATTTATAGCTCTATTTAAGAACATGAAAGATGGATTATCCGATAAAGGGATGTGTTTATGATGGTATATTTCTTTAGTATACGTGAATTCCTCATGGGTTAATGCTGCATTTTTTGGAATCATTGGCCCGTAAGATGGTGGGGTGGAATTGAGGGTCGGCGGCGATAACCACTCTCAAAGTATTAGATATGTGAAGTGGAACTTAGTAGACCGTGGAAAAAAATGATTAAAACAAAACCTCAGTTGGCAGAAGCCTCAATTGGCTTGGGTAGACAGCTGATTGGTCTGCAGGAAATACATACATTCTGGATGGATTATTCCGTAAACCTACGTACGATGATCCATTGAACGTTCGGATGCGCGTTGTTAAGAACCTGACCTAGAATCCCACATGTAAGTTCCTCCGAGGCTTCTTCGAAAGAAACATAAAATCTCATAGGACTTTCTTCCAAAATACAACAACAGAGCAACTTCGAGTTTCTTCCACAATTTAGTGGGACTTGAAAGAACCACGCAATCTAGGACTAGAATTATTCCCTGTGGGACTTGAGTCGGAAGCAAGAGACCCTAATCTAAAAGCCCCCATCGGATCCAACCCAGATTTTTTTTTTTGCTAGGACGAAAGTCTATAGAATCTGACCTCCTTTAGTATTCTCGTGCTTATAATGTTAGAACGACTTTTATCCACTAGGAATAATCGACTGTTCCGTCTGGCGGAGCTCCCACTTTACCACGACATTTCGTGACTTATACACGCGTCTCAGATCATCACGAAATAAAATACTTTGACTTCTTATATGCGGGGTTGTTATAGAGATTATTGGAGAGAGCGAAATCTACAGTTAATCTGTGGCTAAAAAAGAGCGAGCACACGAGTTAAAGAAAAAAAAAAAAACATCACATGTTGGCTCGGGTCTGATGACGACTGAAGGCTTTTTTTAGACCATGCCATTCGATCCTTGCCTCTGATGGCCCTAGAAGCTATCCTGGAAGGTTCAAGCCTTGTATTTTATAACGTTGTATCGATTCTGTGGATTTCTCGTCTACCTACAACTCTGTGGATTAACCCCAATCTCGTGGAGACTCGAAATTCTGCGTTTTACCCTTTCCCTCTTTCACACTTTCGCTGGATCGTCAGTGTAATATAACCTGATGGATAGTTTCAGTATTGTGAGGGTTACCATTTACCACACATATGCATATATGTACACACATATTAATACATGGACGCTTCGACTAAGGGAATCTGTACAGCGAGATTCATGCTCATTGACCCGTGAGTGGCACTCCCCGAAATCGACGGAGCGATAAAAGCTTTTCGTTTCATATCCGACACGGAAGAACATCGAAAGTGAGAAACGTCGCTCTTGTTGACGGGCATTTAATGATAGAGAGACTTCATATCGCACTTCCTGTGATGTTGTTGAAACAAGTATTTCCGAACGTGAATTATGGCCAATCCATTGAAACCCTGATATTGTCGAAATCCGATTAATCTCGTTCATGTTGTCATTATCAGGACAATTATTATCGATTGATCAAATTTTACAATTTCCCATTAAAAACGAATTGTACTTCGGTCTTTTGGATTCGCACACTTTGCTAATAGAAATGACACAAAACGTTTAACGCCAAGAAAAAAAAACGATCTCAAGATTGGTTATGACTAGTAAAACAAGATTTTTTTACCATTTTATTTTATGCCAAGGGACAAAAAATATTGCAGCAAAAAAGTCTTAATTACATAAATCATTTTGCGATAGTGATTTTTTATTATAGTAGTATTTACTGGTAAACTTGATTCTCTCGTATGTGTTGGATACAGGTGCGAAGTAGGAATAGGGCAATGTTGCCAAACAGTTCGTAGAAGAAAAATCGATTTCCATGGCCTGCTGCTTTTATATTACGCTACCCAACGCGCTGTACCTTCACAAAAGCTCGTGAGAACCTTTCCCAAGTGAAGATATAAGGTTGAAGCGAGCATTTAAGCTTTTGGTTCAATATAAAACCCGAAAGGGAGAGGGTGAACGTGGGTGATGATACTGAATTCCATTTGTACGTATTACTTAATTTAAACATCATTTATTGACAACATGAATAAACGATTGTAATAGCTCATTGATAAAATATCACCGAAAGAATAATAAATAATAGTATAAATAAATGAAGCAGACAGCATTAATGAAAATACTTGAAAAATCATTAAAAAAATATGTCCGCGTGCTCTTTCGGGCCATAACATTTTTATTACCACTTTTTTTCCACTAAAACCATCGTAACTCATAAGAAATGTTATAAAAAATACTATCAGATTTTTTTTCTAAAGTAAAGTAACAAAACATGGCCCCAGGAAAAAAAACACGTAGTAGCCATGTATTCTTCTTTTTTCTCTCCTTTTTTCCACTCATGCAAAATGCGCGCGAAAACAACGCTTTTAGTTTATGTATGTGGAAGCGTTAGTTATTCGTTTGTGTACGCGTGTCAACGGGATAGTGAAAATGTACGTACAAATGTGCCTGCGATAGTGTCCATCGACAATGACATATAAAAGCGTCAACCCGCTTGTTTTTATACGACCCATTTGACCTACTCTACCATTACATGGTTTTTGTTCTCCAGGCTTACTGTATGGCTAATATATACGAGAAACTGAAAACTCCGAGTTCGAACAATTTCAAACGATGAGTCTTGAACGGAGGCAACGTGATGATAGCTTCCCTCACGGTTGCGGGTGCGTTATTCAGGATTGTCTGAAAAAAAAGTTTAACTTTCAAATTTAACACATAACATGTGGGGCTCCAAAATATTTTTGAAGAGTTCCTCGTGCGAAGAAAAACGTTGATCATTTCTGTTAAATTCGTTCTTTCGGTTTTTTATGATTTCAATAGCGTGCAAATTGTAGTTAAAAAGCGAAATTTATCATCCTCAAGATTAAGTTATAATTTTCGAAGGATTTACTTGAAAAGCCGGAATTTCCATTCGTTTACTGGCAACTGAATTTTATTTCCAAAATCCTGACACGTAAACACGAAAATGTTTTCTTCCTGAGCTGGCAAATTGTAGCAAAAAACCATTGATCCAGTAAACTTTGAATGTGAATTGTACGATTCACATTCAAAGGTCATCAGCGTCCTAAACCAAGGGTTTAGGAAGCTGATTTTACCAGGAATTCAGCGAATATGCAGTTTCCTAAAATTGCCGAGATCACATCAACGAATATGCAACGTCATTCGATCACGTGTGATAATCCTTGAATAAAGTTTATTGTATAACATTCAATTCAATATTGGCTTGCATATTGTATAACTTTGGTATGAAATTCGTAGAATCTTTATGCGATAATCATGCATGTAACATCCGAGTTTTTATTTAACTGTATATAAAAATAAATGAGAAAAAAATCCTAGTAAATCTTATTCATCTGTTCGTCTTAATGGGCCTGAATACGATTATTTCTTTATAGTACGAGAGCCCACGACCAAAATTTTTGTCTTATAGCAATCCGGCCATAACTGCATCAAATCGATAGCCACGATTGTCCTGAACTCAAAAATACCCATATCAGAAATTTTCCGCGTAGCGTTTGACCTGACCGAATTTTCAAAAATGTCAAAAAATTTAGCCAACATGTTTTATAGCAATACGTCTGATTATTGAAAGGTAGTTGAATGATAGCTCCAAGATACCGGAAACATATTTTTCAGACGTTAATAGTGTCGCCCGAACCTGGAGGAACACTTAAAAAAATTAAAAATGAGACTAAAAAAAAAAATCCATAGCAATACGTCTGAAAATCTTGTTCGTAAGTAAATGTGCGTCAGGTGATGCTAACAAAATATTTTTCAGAAGAAAATGTTGTCGCATTACATTTCGACACCGTTTAAAAAATGTAAACGAAATTTACCGATAGGTTTTATAGCAATATGTCTGAAAATGGTTCGACATGATAAAATAAGTTGTCCAGATGTAGAAAAAATGAATTTCAGAAAAATATAGTGTAGCACCTTCTCTATCAGAAAAGTTTTCGATACTCCGTTTACCCGAATTTACCCGAATCCGTAGACCGGAATTGGAGGGAGTTACATAATTAGTACAAAAAGGAATTTGGATGGAGTTGACAAAATATTCTTTATTGAAAGTCATAGGAATAGAATTTTTTATTCGTAGTCGGACTCGGAATCGTCGTCGTCGTCAAAGTCGCTCTCCAAGTCGCTCGGCAAATCTTGAACGTCTTCCTCTATAAAATGATTGTCATTAGTAAAAATCGATAAGAATGCAACTGCAAAAGCCACTTTAACGATACATACCTGTTGCGGATGTTGATTCGTCGTCCAGAACCACGTCGCTCAATTCAGGAAGCTGCTGTCCAGAGAACCACGAATACTGCAATCGGCCCTCGTTTTCACACCATCCGAAATCGATCGGGTTGAGATCGGTTGGTGATTTAGAATGGGCGTTGCTCCATACTTGAGCGATATATTTTGTCCGTAATAAGTGATTTTTCAACTCAGATTTGCATGGTGGCAAATTGCAGGCGTCATAGCTCGATAAATTTAGATTCAGAGTTGTTGAATTGTTGATATTTTCTACTTTGTAAGTTTTGGTGAAGATGTTAAGCCGAGCTACATCAACATCGTTAATTTTTTTTTCGTTATATAGCCGACATGTAAACTCTTCTAAAACGGAGAATACTTGGTCACTGTCAGATGTGTAGTTGCCCAAATGTGTGAAAGCTTCTTGGTAGCGTTTAGATTTTTGCAGGATGGTCAGTGGCTTTTTTTTACCCTTGCGATACAACGCGGGATTATAATCGCAGCCGGTCATTGCATGAAAAGCAGGTAAAGATTTTGCCAGAGTGGATCCTAATGTCTCGTATAAACGGGAAACGTTAATGTAACGGTAACTCGTTAAGGTAACTCGATTTCGGAATAAATCGATTTCCTTGCACCTTGCTTTATACTCCGATATTCAGCTACTTCTTTACACTTTTGCAGTTTCTGATTTGTCCATTTTTTCACATTCTCAAGTCCATTTTCTTTACAAAACACACAACTGAGATCCGACATTTTTCATACCGGCAACGCACAACACGTGACACCGAAGTGAGCATCGATATAACGGTTAGAGAGAGCTATAGTGATGAGAGGGACAGGAGCGTAACAAGCGAAAAGCCGTTCCAGGAGCGTAACAAGCGCCCAGGCGTTTGCCAGGTTACTCCGGAACGTTTTTATCGTTTTTCGGAGTATAGGCGACATCGAAAATTTCTGAAAACATTTTTTCAGTAATCCTGGCAGCCATACAAAAGATTTAAAAAAAAATTTATCCGGGTTGCTATAAAACATGTCGGCTTATTTTTTTAACATTTTTAAAAATGCGCGCAGGCTATATGCTACGCGCAAAATTTCTGAAAACGAATTTTTTTGTCATGAAATGATAATACCTATGTATGCTATCCAAATCAGACGTATTGCTATAACACCGACTGCCTATTTTTTTTTGACACAGCAGAAATGGCCTCCCACGCTGTTGCTACACTTTTGACCGTTACTACCCGCCTAGTCGGGTTCTAAATCATATAATCTAACGATTTTATATAGTTTTGGCCGTATTGCTATGAGACACGGTTTTGGTCGTGGGCTCTCGTACTATTACGTGTATTTCATAAAAAAATATGAAAATTCACGAACGATCATTTTATTCAGAATACGCCGGAGTTGGAACTTCGAGATAGAGCGAAAATCCGGATTTTAAAAAAGCAGGAGAAAGAAAACAAAGCCGGAATGTTTGCATAAAAATAAAAATGGAACAAAAGCTGAAAAAATAAAGAGGAAACAATTATTAGATAAGCTCCACGTGCTTTATGTGCAACATGCGTCAGCTAGATTTGATAGCCATATGCAAATATATATTTATATATATATATACACAAAATTATGCATCCAATCCCTCCACATATATCGTACAAGAGCTCTTCGCAGGAGGCGTCGTATAAAGCCGTACATATAATAGTCGTATGCCATTTTAATTACGATGTCTCATTTATTTCTTCCGAAATTTATTATACCCTGAAGTTTTTTAATCCCCGAGTTAATTCGCGTGGAAGATATTATACTGCAATTCAATGCTGTACTCTTATTCCAATTCAGCTCAACTTTTTTAACTATGGAAGTGAAAGGTATGATTTTTTTTAAATAACCCAGTCATTTTTGTGCATTAACGGGAGAAACCAATTTAGGAGGCCGAAATGTTGGTGTTTTTCGTGAATTTTTTTAACAGGGAAGGAATAATCAGAATTTGTTTAAACTTGGAGGATATTTTATTCATGTTTTGAAGTACACTTTGTAATTTTTTCAAGTCATTTCCGCCCGAAATAGTGAAGTTAGAAGCTGCTGTCCATGGACGATCGCCATTCGAGTTTTTTGCTGGTGGGCATTCCTGAAGTCACAATTTTTATCTGTAATCATTACAATTTTTTTTTTCGTTGACAACGTATTTCCTAAGAATATGAACCTAATTGTGATCAAAAAAGTTGAAAATTGCATGTTTTTGAGGTGTTTGAACACAATGTCACGTTTTTATACCATGTTTTTTCACCCTTTTTGCATTAAAAAAAATATTTTAAATAATAATATCATCCCAGAGTTAGGTTCATATAGATTGTAATTGAATAAAGAATATTCACACAAATTTTCAGAACGATTGGTCAATAACTTTTTGAGCTAAAATGCCCACCAGTTGAAAAAAAGTCGTCCATAGACAGCAGTTTCTAACTCCACTATTTCCGGCGGAAATGACTTGAAAAAATTACAAAGTGTACTTCAAAACATGAATAAAATATCCTCTAAGTTTAAACAAATTCCGATTATTTCTTCCCTGTTAAAAAAAATTCACGAAAAACACCAAAATTTCGGCCTCCTAAACTGGTTTCTCCCGTTAAAATATCTAAATTTTCTCTGACACAGTGTATTTTTATTTCATTTTCCCAATGAATTATTGACCCAACAAGCAATAAGACTGCGAATCAAAGGACTCGAAATGCCTGCCTTACATTGACGATTGCACGCAAAAAAAAAATGTTTAGTACAGAAAAGAGAGGTTACATAGGGAGCAGTTGAAACGAAAAGAACTATGAGTCGAGAGCGATGATCGAAAGAAAAAAAGTCGATTGATCATCGCAGCAATATATAGGAACGATGTATGTATGTGCTGGTGCATTGCAGAGCACGCTGGTTCTTCTTGGGGGGATTCGGTGCGGTGCGCGTACAAATCGATTCGCCAGAGGGTCGTATACTCGCGCTATATACTCCATAAGCACAAGCTATACATTTCGAGAATACATATATATTCATAAATGTACAAGCCATTTAATTCTCGATCATCCACGAACCCTCCTAATATCTTTATTCGTATATATTTTTCATAAAGTTAATCCACCAGCAAATATTTATCGCGCTTATTATCGGATGAAAATTGACGGAGAATACCATTAGCTCGATTAATATACAAAATTGAAATATGATAAATTATGCTATTTATTAATAATTTTAGAGCCAATATCAAAATACTGAAATTATTTTTCAGAATAAGTATTTAAGAAGTAGATTATCGATTCGATTTTCAATTGGTTACATTATAAACAATCACCAGTCCATTGCTGAAAAATGACCCTAGAAGTTGGTTTCGATTTTAGTGAAAAATAAAAAAGTCTTTTTGCTTTTTCAATTATACTGATTAAAAACAACGAATTGTAAAACGTAAATAGTCCTTAAAATATTAATTATTACTTTACACGGATGAAAATATTCATTTTCAAAGAAAAGTTGGATCAACTAAAATGTAATATATAGTTAATAATTGGTAAAAATATCACGAGGTGCTCAATATATTTGCATATATTACATATGTATGTACGAACGATATAATTCTTGATACTCCATTTTTCTACGGTCGATCTGCATCATGTTTTGTCTTTGCCTCTTACGGTTTAAGAATAACGAGTTGGCGGCGAATCGCGATGCGAGAGTACTTATTTTCTCATTTTTTATGCTTCTATTTCTTTTCACCTCTCGGTAAAGTCTTCGTCTCTTCCGGGTCGTCGAAGTTCCCGGTCGAGGTCGACATTAATGAGACTTCCTTTCTTCCTCTTTTTTTTTTGAGCACATGGATTCGTGATCAGTAAGCAACCGAGCGGATGAGATACATATAACGAGGAGAAAAAAAATGCAGTTCACTGATTGTATTATCGCAATGGAGATGCTGCATATGTGCCAGAAATTAGAATAGTAAAATTTCTCTTTCACCACCGAATATATATATATATATATATATATATTTATATTATCACCACGAGGGTTGAAAAACAAAATCCACAGGGACATCGAGACGAATGATGGAGATAAAAAGGAACAAAGCGAGAGAGAAAAAAATGTTTTGCTGTTCTACTATTCTATTGAGCACTATTGCCCTCATTTTCTCGTACGTCACGATTTTCCGATAATTCCTTTCTGCTATATTCCTACATGATCCCTATGTGACATCGAGAGTATAACGACAACAACAAAAATCGTCCAATTTATATCTCTATTTTCCATCGGTTAAAACAATTATTTTTTTTCAACCTTTCCAATTATCTCTTTTAAATTAAAGTATCAGGTTTTTCATATAAATGCTGCTGTTAAAATCCTCTCGGTTGATTGACGAAGAAAAAAAAACCTTGTGAATCGTAATACAAACCCAAACACCAGGTCAAAAGCCGCAGCTATATACTCCGGAAATACAAGATGGTAATGAAAATTAATCGTCGATTACAAAGTGTAAAATCACTTTTCCGAGCAATCGTTCCACGCACTGAGAAAAAAAATTTATTCATCGAACAAAATCCCATTTAGTTGGACGAGAAAATGGTGGATTCAACTATTTTTTTGTTGAATAAACTAAATCATTTGGAATTCCAAAAAAAAAAAGAACAGTTGAACTCACCATTTTCTTGTCCAACTAAATGGGATTTTGTTCGATGAACAAACTGTTCTTCTCAGTGCGCTTTCCGTTAACGAGTGTTAGAAATTTAATCACTTTTCGGACATTTTAAATACCGAACTACCCGTTAAAGAAACTTGACCACAAATTTCCCTTTTGTTTTCTTTTACTGATTTCAGCTCATCAATAATTACTATGATATATACAGCTTTTCTTGTGATTAAACAAAATTTGCATACGATCAAATCGCCACGAAATAAAATGACCACAATACCCAACATTTATTGTCAATCTGCGCAATTTTTCGGAACATCCTAAATGCACAAAACGAAATATATGATTATTTAATTCTGATTAAAAGAGCACAAATTTTGTAATTTTCTTCCATCGCTACAAAAAATCCTAAATTAATGTCATTTGCAATTTTAATAGTAACTCGGTGTTTCTTGCTTGCAGCACCAGAGCGCCGCCCAGGCATTGGTGAGTTGCATGACTCTCTCTTTCTCTGTCTTTTTCACTTTTCATGAAAATTTTTTGAAGATTTTCCTCCTCGGATTGTTTGTAACCGCCCTTTTTACGTTTTCCTTTGTAATTCCTTATATACTTGGCTCTATACGTAATTAATACTCACTTGTCGTATCAATCACACAATTCACATTAACAGTAGAAAAACAACGCAACATTTTTTTTCTTCGCATATTTACATAAACGACGTAGAATTGACGAAAAACGATTTGTTTTTCGTTTGTGCAATGGAAACTTTGTGGATGATCGATGTGAATGTTGATTTCATGAGCATATATATATCGATTAAGAGTTGATGTCGGATTAATTAGTTATACTTAGCTATTTGTTTGTTAAAAACGTTGTGAGAAATAATCATCCATATGTGTAGAAAATATTCATTAATTCTCTCATAATTTAAATGGAGTATTGTAGTAATTGATATTATTTAGTGTGTTTATTAAGAATAATTAATAATTCAATAGCAAAATTCAAAAATCTTTTCTATATTAATAAAAATTAACTTATAAGTAACTTTTTTTTATGTGTCAAAATATCTAGTGTGCAAAAAAATACGTAGTCTTCGAATGTACGTATTTTCATCGGGATGCCAAATTGATGCTACAAAATATTTTATCCAAGTCGAGCATGATAAATATACGTGGCATATTTACCATATATTTTACATATATCTTTGGGGAACACATTTTTATTAGGGATCGAGTCTCACATGGCATTATCTATATATGCATATATATACATATATATATATATATATATATATATGTGTGTGTGTGCGCGATCACGTCGTGAAATGTGCTGGTTAAAAGCGATTTTTTATGATTGAAAGCCACCAGAGCAGGTGCGATAGCGATCGATCAGTTTGAACAGCACCTCATTTTTTACAAAGTGTCCAACACCTCTGATAACATTGGAACATTTTTTTAGGCAATGTTACTACGTGAGGAGAACTTTCCTCTTTCATAGATGGAAACGAATTTTGTAGGGATGAAAAAACCAGTAATTAGGAAGTAAAAAATTAGCTAATTTCGAGGTCTTCATAATCTTTAATGTAAATGAAACTACAGACCGTTATATTTAGGACTTTCAAATAAAAAACTTGATGCAATAGAATAAAATATCAAATAGTTTCATAAAAAAATAAGATAAATGAAGAATGAAAAAATATGGTAATGAAAAAAATTCGATACAATACAAGCAGGTCTAGACTTCATGCTTTTTGTTCATAAATTGTAATTGGGAGGGAGAACTGACGTTTTGTGCATGGAAATTGTGTCAAATTGTGAGGAAAAAAAAACGACAGAGATGGAAAACGAAGGGAGGAGAAAAAAGGGAACGAAAGAGAAGAAATTTTCATTCGAAGCAAATATAGTCTCTCGAGATCTCGCTTTTTTATCTACTGCTCTGTCTCCCTCTATCTTCTCTCGCTCTCTTTCATTCTCATTCGACAGCCTTGGTACACTAACCCAGTGCCGGTGAAAAAGATGCTGTGGCCGTACATACCAACAATATCGTATCTCCTGCTGCATTGTTCACAGGCGACGCCTAAAGAACCCTCTGATGAATTCTACCGGCGCCTCTCTTTTGCCCTTCCCTCCTCCTGCCCCAACACTCCGATCCTCACATGCTTTGCCACCAAATGCTACTGTACTCTCTTCTATACGTATCCTCTCACATTCATCCAATCCGAAAAAGGGCTTGAGGCACAGAATTTCAAAGTTGAAGGTATATGGGTCATGCCGTTTTGCATTTCAGCAATTTATACGCTGTATACCGGGTGAGGCATTTGTAGTGACCAACGCGATTCTTTCAGGAAATAATAAAAAATATTTCAAACAAAATTTGTGAAGTTTTGAGGAAGACAAAATGCCTATTATGAGACACTTTTTTAATGGTCCTTCAAAAATGTTTATGTATGGCGTTGCAAAAAATGCAATTAAATACAAATTTTCTTCCCTCTTACTCAACGAAATTACATATTTGTCTTCTTGTTGCTCTTGCTTTCGTTTTTAGATGAATTTCTCATCTTTCTTTCTTCTGATGCTTTTTCGTGGAATATTGTTTTTTATATCTTCTTAATACACAACTGCTCAAATTTTAAGCAAATAACACTACTATAAATTATGTGAATAACGAAAGAAAGTCATAGAGGAACTTAGAAACGTTTTACAGACACGGAACGCAAGCTATACCGAAATTTCTCAATTCAGCTTGTGACAGCAATTGAGGCACACCACCAAACAAAAGTGCTCTCCGCCGCGCAGTTACAGACATTTGAAGATATTGTCTGACACGACGGCGTGATACTAGCTATGTTTATCTGTAGTTTCCTTGTCTCGAACTATTATTAAACACCTGTCTCATAATGGGCACCTTTTCCAGCTTTTATTTACTTCCTTCCTCCGAGTACAGATCTTAAAGTGATTCGAGAATTAACATTGATTTTTGAAAGGGTTTCACCAGGGTAAAAATTCAATGCGTGCTCGTGAAGATTTTCACAATGACAAAGACGAAAAATGGATGAATACGAATTTTTCTCTGGTCCAAGGACTGCAATTTTTCATCTCTAAGTATAAGTAATCTCAAAATCAAACTTCAAAAGTATTTTTTTCCAAATTACATTTTTCAACCGCATTGACAGCAAATCAATAAATCTAACAATCCGACTCCCGTAATGAAAATTCTATTCCGTAAAAAAGGCTACTCGTTATCGTCCTGCGTGGCCGTTTTTTGATTGATCAAACTGAATTAATTTCATTGAACTTTTTGTACACGAGAAGTGAGTATAATTTTTATGTTTTTTTCCATATGCTCGCCATTTTACTGTTTTTCAAAAATTTTTCATTCCCGATCGTACAGCGATAACTACTTATACGGTGTGTCCAAATTTCTTTGGTTTTTTAATTAGATGTATAGATGACTTGTACCGTCAATTTGATGTCAACCGCACGGCGGCGTTTTTTTTGGAGACGTCTGTTTTGACCTCGTTTATTCCACCCTTATACACCACCAAAGCGAGTCAAATTTTTTTATTGGGTTGTTGCAAAGTTATAGTTAACACGTCATGAAACAGAAAATTAATATATGATATTGTTTACTTTGAAAAAATTCTCAAAGATATCTATGTTTTTCGGCCTGTTACCCTGGTGACACTCTTTAAGGGGCCAGTCCACTTTGGAGCCACGAAAAAAGGCTTTTTTCGTGATTTTTTTTTGAGGATTTTATAAAAGATATGAATATAAAAGTTATTGGGCTTGAAAAATAAAGTCTTGAAATACATAAAAAAAAATTTTTATTTATTTTTATTCATTTTTAAGTACAAAAACTATAGTTTAACGTAACGCCTCAAAAATAGGTGGGCTAGGTAGCTCCATCACAACTCGGCAACGGCTTGTCTGAAACAAAAAAATTAAAGTCCATTAGATTCAGTATCACACCAGCTACAAAATGACCCTCGGATATAAAGTTTTATCAAAAAATACAAAAATGACAGATGAAAAACGAAAAAAGTTAAAAAAAAACGCGTTGTTTTTGCAGGTTTTCACAAAAAAAGAGTAAAAATCAAAATTTTAAAACCATCGAGGGTCATCTTGTTGCGAATCATGTTTACAATATGCGGTTCAAATTTCAAGAGAATCGGTTTATTAGTTTTAGAGATACGATGGAGCTAGATTTTGAAAACGTTGTTTCGAGAGAAACGCGTTTGAAATTTATACGCTCAGGTAGACGAAATGATGTCCTGACGTTCAGGTAAAAAAATAAAAATACTTAGAGAACTCGGATTTTCATAAAATTTTGACACAATATTTCTGAATGTATGTACTTTCGAAAACAGTAAAAAAAATCGATTTTTTTTAATTTTCAAAGTGGACCGGCCCCTTAATAGGATGCTGAAGTTTTGCTTACCAGAATCAAAAGACTGGAAGGGCCAGTTTTGACATTCCCCCAATTTCAGTTTCTACTTTTTTTTCGCTAAATTTTGGTAATTAAATACATTTTTTTTGCTCGGTAATGATCGAGAAAACTTATCAAAAAACGGAGATATATGCTTCAGAGTTTTTTTTTCTACGATGCGATAAGATGAAAAAAATTAAGCCTGGAATGTACGATATGAGTTATTAAAATCGACATACATGTCTTTGAGTTCCTAACTCTATACCTTTCTTTTATTATGACAATAAACCTGCCTACGCTCAGTTTTAACCGATACACCTCCGTAGCATGAGAAAATAATGTGCTTCACAAGTACAATACCTTCATTGACGTATCCAGTGTTAGCGAGGGTGTTGGAGTAATGACGCAATAATGATTGAAGTAAAGGAAAATAAAAACATCGGGCGAGAATTAAAAAAAGCTTGAAGTTCAGAAAGAAGTTGTACGAACATTTTAAAATGTTTAGTACGTTTTTATTATATTGAAATAAAATAAAAATAAACGAACGAAATAGGACAATAAAAAAAACAATAAAAAAAAACAATAAAAAAAACATGAAAGTCGAATTATTTAGTGAAGTTTCGCGATGACTTTTTAAATGTTTTACTTGTAAAAACTGATACAGATATGGATGTACACGGAGAGAATTAAACTTGAAAAATTACCGTGCAGTAACAGTAGTGAGGTGACAACCTGCTATTTCTAAGATTATTACTGAACAAAACACAAATTTTTATGAAACTAAAATAAAATTTCTTGTTTAAAATTTTACAAGAAATTTTACTGGAGTGTCTAGTAAATTTTGATGTCCAGTAAAATATGCAGAACATAAATTTAAAAACTGTGTGATACAAGTAAAATTTTACCGTGTATTTTATTATTTTATGTCTTCAAGAAATGTCCTTGAAAAAGTGCCGTACTCATGACGATTATTATAATATTTATTTTGAAATATATTACATGAGCGACACGGTAAATTTTATCGTGCTGCACGGTTAAAATTTCCCTACAAGTGTTTACGCCAGAATGGCGTAGTATTTGAAATTTTACGTTTCGCAAGTTAAACAAAAACTTATCGCTTACGAATAAATACGTTTTGCCAACTTGTTCACACGTTCAAATGTATCACGGTAATTCTCTCTGTGTATTTAAAAAAATTGTTCTATCTACATTTTATGTTTGAATTCAGAAAAAAGTTTCGTTCTGTAAATTACGGTAAAATATGAATATTCATTTCATTTTCCGTGAAAATTTTTCGACTACAATATCACGTGATAACGTCATAAATATATATATGACCTTTGGGAATAATACTAGCAGAACTGGAGCAAAATACTTTTCGTTGATTTTCTGAATCGGACCTGGAGTTGAATTATTCCGTACAAATGGTAAACGATGAGGGGATGGAGAATGAATAAGAGGAGTAAAATTAGATTTGTTGGATCTTTCGTGGTAAAAGAACGAAAGACCAGGGGATGTACAGAGAACTGAAAAATCTGGCGAGAAAAGCTCTTTTGCTGGTGTATCTGTGTGTGCGTTCAGCTTTTGTCAAAGTTACGTAAGTCGGGTCGCGTGTCTGTTCGATCGAGGACGCGAAAGCAAACGTTTTTCATTTCACAAATTGCTTTTTCCTCAATTTTGGCCGAGCGAATTCGTAAACTCGACCAAAGGCTGTGCTCACATATAAATATATTTTTATATGTATATTTTTGTACAATCTAATGCCTAATAATTATTTATTGGTGAGCGAAAAAATATTTCTTCCAGTAAGAGAAAAATCGCGCTTGACAATGTTCTTTTTGTATTGATTTTTTCCATGTTCAAAAACAAAGTGAAAAAAAGTATTTGGGAAAAATTTTCCTCGTGAATCTACCTCGTGAAACTGAAACTAAACACTTGCTATAAGAATAAATAATAAAAACTAATAATACGTGTAATTTTAATAGATGAAATAAATTTAAAAATATATACATAAAGTCTTTTATTTATTAACGGATTTCAGCACACGGAATCATGAGACCGAAATGATTGTATACTTAAAAGCGTAAAAGTACAAGAGTTACGAGAATGCGAGCGTATATAAGCTGATTACCTCTTATGCACGCTCGGTTGAGCTACCCCTTATTCTTTCGAGAGGAAAAAAAAGTTTGCGTACAAATAGAATAGAAACTGTGCGTATAAGTTGAGGTCATTGCGATCTCTTACATCGATAACCTCTGCGAGTTTAATGAACATATATTGGCCTATATTACGAATTAATTATAGCTGTCAAGTGTTCAACGAGGCAAAACGGGAGTTTTATTTTTAAAAACCATTTTTTTAAAAAGAATTTTTGTTATCCACTTGCAAAATTCAGTCATAAAAAAGTTTGTTAAAAAAAAGAATATGAATTATTTTTCCTACTTTTTCAAAAGTTGTGTTTATGAGGGTTTAAAATTTGCCTCTTTAAAGCCTTAGAGAATGCCTGTACGATATATTCTTAGAGATTCGTTTGAGAACGTAAATATACGTGGCACATATGAAATCAAGTAAATTTCATGTTGCAGACGAATAAACCTAAAAAAATATGTTTGTAGCCAAATTCATAAAAGAATATATCACCGAACTTAAATTTTTGCGAGTCTGAGTGGTAAAGTCTCGAAAATAGCTGTAATGAAAAAGAAGCTATTTGTACGTATATAATTTTGACCATAGAGAGAGGGCAATTTATACGAGTTCTTATTTCTGGTGTACGTGAATAGGTCGGGTCTCGCCTACGTCCGCAATACGAGCAGAACACTTGACCTAGAATATATACTCACATATCCTTCACCGCTACTATATCCGCCACGATCTGCACCTCCTTGCTGACTTTCACACAAGACTTCTTTCTTTTTTTTTTTTCGTTCGTTCTCTCTTGGTGGAAAGTGAACTTGCGAATAACTTTATACCTGTAACTCTTGGTCTATGCTCTCGACAAGGGTGGCTAAATTCTCAAGATTCAAGAGAGACAGGAAGTCATAAAGAGAAAGAAATAAGGACAGAACGAGAAAGTGAGGAACAAAGAGAGAGAGAGAGCAGTGGACCAAGTATTAAAATGACGAAGACTGCGTCAGCTAGAAAATTGAATGCCACATAACCAGGACACCTCTTAAAATGGCTTTTGGCAATAGCTTTATAAGGCTCGAAGGCAAGAAAAAAGATGATGGAAGGAAGATGAGATGTAAGAAGGCTGGAATACGTGCGATATTGGATTTCGTTATACAAGCCACTTGCACTTCGTTCCAAATATATATATTTGTTAGAAGATACATATATGTAAACCTGGGTTAGCAGATATGGGAATTTAAGGGTTGATTCTGTCGAGCCAGGCATCTGACACACAGAAGAAAATATCGATATACACTAAACTTGTTTTTTTTATTAGACAATATCTGGTAGAAGCCTCCAGGGCATAAAGTATCCAGTATCAGACTGCTGAGAAGCCATTACTATCGTTCGGATTTGGTAATGGGTAAGGGAGAGGGATCGAAATATACCTTGGGTGGATCTTCGTCCAAGCTACAAGACATCAAGGTTCTGGCACGAAAAACTTGGAAGGCCACTTCAAGAGTCAGACATCAGCACGTCGAACAGCCACCAATTCTGCTCATTTTTTTCTCTTCGCTGCGGCTTTGTGTATTTGCACTTGTACTCCATCTCGAGATTTGAACCTTTTTATATTCACCATTATCTACGATTTCGTTGACACAATGAATTGCAATCAGATAAAATGTCCATTGAAAAAAGATTTTAAAAAATACTTATGAATGCAATTAATTTAAATATTTGATTGAGCTTTAACGGGGTCATCCCATGTGACAGCTATTTTTTTTCATTTTTTTGGGATTTTTTTTTTGATGAACCATTAAAACACACTATCTTTGAATTTTTACTACACATTTATTAATATTTTTACAGTCCCTCAGAATTTTATCAAACAAAAATAACGAGCTGAATCAACTTTACACCGTTTGGAAGACACTCATGTGTTGGTTGATAGCTGCCATGATTCCGGAGGTTTTGCTCATCTAAAATCAAAAAATCAAACGGCATTTTAATTTGTAGACCGGAGGCTATCGTTGGAACTAGAATAAAGTAAAAATGTCGAAAATTGAATTTTTGGCACGGTTTTAAATGTTAAGTTCCAAGTTTCGTCGTTTTTTTCGACTTTTAAAACCGTGCCAAAAATTCAATTTTCGATATTTTTACTTTACTCTAGTTCCAGCGATAGTCTCAGGTCGACAAATTAAAATGCCGTTTGATTTTTTGATTTCAGATGAGCAAAACCTCCGGAATCATGGCAGCCGTCAACCAACGCATGAGTGTCTTCCGAACGGTCTAAAGTCGATTCAACTCGTTATTTTTGTTTGATAAAATTCTGAGGGACTGTAAAAATGTTAATAAATGTGTGGTAAACATTCAAAGATATTGTGTTTTGATGGTTCATCAAAAAAAATTCCCAAAAAAGCGAAAAAAAAAATAGCTGTCACATGGGATGACCCCGTTAAAATGTTTTTAACATTTTAGGACCAAAATTAGAAATAGGTGGAAAAAATTACATATGTAAAAAAATGTAACGTACTCTTGTGTAATGTAGTTTTTTGTTGTATAGTAAATTATGTTTTTTTGGAGATCAGCTTAGAATGAAAGAAAACAGCTTAGAACGAATCGGAAAAATTACTTGTCAGTAGTATTTTGTATTATTAAGGGCCCTCGACTGTATGACTTATGTCGCGATAAGATGGCTCAGACATCGAGCGATGAGACGACCGACTCTCTTTTTTCTTAGTCGTACAATTAGCTCTTCACTCTCCTTAAAGTGTCAGTATGTATATATAAATATACATAAATATAAAAAGCGAGACAGCACATATATGGCGAAAATCGGAAAAGGTATGGAAGATAAATTGAAAAAGATGGGGTAAGCGTATCGGGATGAAAAAGGGACGAAACGAAAGTCAGGGCAGGACTTTGAGTTTGCTATACAAATACGAATGATAAAAAAAACCATGAATATTTGATTGAAATTCCGAAGGCATAGAAATTTAATCTTTCAATTAACGACACCAAATATTATACATTTCGGCTGACCGGTAATCTTCCAGCATTAATAAATCATTACTTGGATTTTAAATAAACACGCTACCGGTTTAACTTGTCGTGAGGTTAAAAAATAACTGTGCAAATCATGAAAATTTAAATACTGCTGTTTCATCACTGGAGTATTTACATTTGTATGGAAATCAGGAGTTAACGATATTAGAAATTAAACAAAACATTAAGCATTGCCGTGATCGCTGCTGTGTATAAATATTCTCGATCGTCTGTTGGTTTCGTCGTTCTTCTTCTCGTCTACGAAGCAATAAACCGGATTACTAATGTCTATACTTTAATCCAATAATTGGCAACAGTTGATCCGACGATTCCACGCTGAGTTAAGTATATCCGATTTAACGAGCGTTATCGAGCTTCCTAGTCTGGTTAATGCGTCGGACATGATTCTACACTGTTTCCATTTCTATATATATATATATATATATATACGCGAATATATGTAAATGAATGTACAGAAGGATCCAAAACACGTAGAATAAAATTACTTTTTTCGATCAAACATTTTCTGCTCCGAAACTTTGACCGAATTCAAGAAACCAAAAGAGATGTTTATAGCAAATTTGCTCAGCTTTCGAATGGGACTTGTTGCACTAAATACGGCTGATCGATCAAATTTTTGAAGCGGTCAAAAAAAATCATCGTGTTCCACTTGTTTCGGACGTGACTGTATCTGAGCAAAATTCTAAATCGGCTATAAACAAAGTATTTTAAAAATAATTTTATGGTGAGAAGAAAAACGTTTTTGTTGATCGTACGAACATTTGTTAAGTTCTCATAATGAATAAACTGAAAACGTGAGTTCAATTATACAGTTGTTAAAAACTGACTTTTCAGCAAATTCCACAATGAACCCCTTTGTTTGAGGGTCACTGTAGAACCATAGTTAAGTGCTTTGCAGATATATTCTCCAAGTCAAACATTTGAGGTTGCACAAAGTTAGCCACTTGATATTACGAAGGCTCGAGAATCGAGGTTAAAGAAAGAAAAAAACAGATGTACGTTCGGTTGATCCATATTGTAATTCGCCACGAATAATGGATAAAAGGCAAGTCTTGTTAATTATTTGTATTATACACGTACAAATATACGTATTAAAATATTACAAATAATTTTAAAAATTGTGTTCCGTATTGCTTTTATTTGTTTCGTTAAAGCCCATCAAAGCAGGAATCGATATACGTATTAAATATAATTAAAAAAGAAGACATTCATCCAAGTATCTAAAAAAAAAAAAAAAACACACGTCAAGATTTTCATAGATTCATGTACGTATAAAATAGGCAACAATGCGGATGAATAAGTAAATAAATATGTATGTAAATGTAGAAATGTATAAATAATGTATTTCAAAAAATAGATACTAGTTTTCCTACTCAACAAATTGACAACGTGTTAATTTTAGTAATACACGTATGAATTTTATTATAGTACCGATAAATAAATAAATATAATATAGTAGAAGTAGAAATGTATATAAATGATAAAATAATAATAGAGGAGTAGAAAGATGATAAGGGAATACGTATGCGGTGTATCATAAAGGCCAATATGCGTAAATAAAATATATACGATTATGAACAAAGTAATGATGCGGGTTGTGGGTGTGACAATTGTGTTTCAGCAGCATCCTAACGCGACTAACAGCAGTGAGACGAGCGTGGGAGGTGCTTCTGGTGCATGCGGAAGTAGCGGTGTTCCAGTGGCTGCCGAGGCTGGTTGCAGTTCTCGTGGTGGTAGCAGCAGCGGTCAGGGCTGCGAACAGCCGAGTCATCACGCTGGACAACCCCACACATCGAGGGAGAGCCATGCCAAGTTCAGGCATGGCTTGCTCCAGCTGATGATCCACACGATCGATCCACTCCACGACGGTCAGTCCCGCGCCGGTATACCCTCAAACACTCTCTCACTCTCGCCTGTCTGCTCGCCAGCACGCTATTGATATATATCTGTATATTATTATTATTATTATTATTATTATTATTATTATTATTATTATTATTCTTTTTTTATTTCGTTTTTCTTCTTGTACATTGATTGTTTCGTCTTTTTTTAATCTGGCCATATATATATCGTCGTAATTGATTTTTTCCTAGCGCTCTTCGTACAGGGGTAAGATTTTAAGAACCTTGAAAAAAAGTTAGACGTACACAAGTATAAGTATAAGTCTGTAACTTTTGAGTCAACATTCAATATAATTAATATAAAAATAGTTAATATGTTATTGAGTTAACTGAAACGAATACAAACGACAGGAAAATATATCGTTCATGAAAAATATACACTTATATTGGGCTTAATATTTCGACAATTGTTAATTTTTGATAATTGTTGGGATCGAATGCAACAAAGAACAAAATTCAGATGTATTATGTCAACGTATAGGGGACGGTTTGGCAAAGTGGAACACCCCCCAGAAAAAAGTGAAATTTCTTTTTTCAGTTTAAAACTGAAAAATTCGATCATTTGACTCACGATATGCGTTGAAAAAGTAGTATTCGTTGAAACGACTGATACTATTTCTAACATGAAAATTAAAATATATTTATTAATAAAAAAAAATGAATATTCAATGAAAATTTGTATGAATAATCATTTTTTTCTGAAAAACGGAAATGTGAATATCTGGTTCAATTTTTTTCATAGTATATTCACTTCAGATCCATCGAGTCCTCGTTCCTCGAGTGACGTGTTTTTTTTGGCATTCCAAAGATGACGGAATATGTCGTGTATTTTTTTATGAAAAAAAAAAAAAAAAAATTGTACCCATAAAACGGTCTCAAAAATGGCATCAAATAATTATATCGCAGTCGATACCTGTGAAAATTGATGAATTAAGGTCATTTTTGGTCAGAATTTTAATACAATCAATCTCTAAAGGAGAACCTAGTAGATGTATCAAAATAAAAATTCTTAAAATCGTGCAATTGAAAAAATAAAAATAAAAGTTGGACAAGACACCTCTGAAAGTAGAGCTGTTGAAATTAGTTTTTAACAGAATTTGTTTTTCATCAATATCTGAAAAGCCATGCATAAGAGGGAGCAACGAAGTTAAAAAAAGGGTGTTAAAAAAAAACATTTAAAAAATTTATACATCGATAAAAATCAAGAGTCACCTCTAAATATTGAGCAATATTGAGCTCATTTTTTAACAGATTTTTTTCATTAATATCCAAAGAAAACACGGGTAGGAGCAAGACAAAAACATTTTGATAAGTTTTACTAAGTTTTGCTAAGTTAACATTTAACTAAGTCTAATGAACAATTAATAATTTTCAAACATGCTTACAGCACCGTTAGTAATGTTCTTACGTTAGTCAGATATTCACATTTCCGTCTTACAGCAAAATACATTTTTATTCATACAAATTTTCGTTGAATATTAATTTTTTTATTAATAAATATATTTTAATCTTTATATTGGAAATATAAGTCGTTTCAATGCGAATACTACTTTTTCAACGCATGTCCCGAGTCAAATGATCGAATTTTTCAGTTTTCCACTGAAAAAAGAAATTTCACTTTTTTTGGGGGTGTTCCGCTTTGCCCGACTCTCCCCTATACGATTCGATGCTGAAACGATTTATATTAAACAATTTTTTTGAGGTATATTACAAAAATATAATTTAATATGATAAATTAATATTTGTTGTCGAAACAAGTATTCTATTATTCGGAGCTTTTGATATTGGGTCTGGAGAAAATACGTAAAAGTATAGAATTCCGATAGTATCTGAATAATTATGAACGAACGAATTTCTCGGTTCCCTCTACATTTTTTTGTCCTACGAGAACTTTCAACGGTATTTAAATTATGGCTCGAAGTTTAAGCCGAGTCGATATTAAAGCTTCCGAGAAGGAAAAAAATAAATAGTGAAAACATCAAGAGAGAGAACGAGAGAGAAAGAGAGAAAGAGACTCAAAATTTTCGATATTGCTCAGAATTTGACGTATACGCGTTATTAAGATATTATCGGGTAGTTTTGCGAGCACAGGTACGTTTGAATTCATATATTGTACGATCGATACATAGGAAACATTGATTACAAGTATTTCCTGAACTTTGGAATTGCATATACGTTCCAAATAGGAACTGCTATTAGGATTGTGCTATGTGACCGTTTCATCCTCAGGGAATTTTCAGACACTCGGTACAGCTACCGGGGCATGCCGTTGCCGTTGTGCATCCATCGAATTCTTTCACCTCCTTCATCCTCCAACTACCACAATTGACTTGCCGCTAGGCTGCCGCGAGTTTAATTTCTAGTAGGGTAGATATGACAAAATATGGGTTATCGAAGGATGGATGCAGCACTATTGGGATTTTGTCACGCGTTAAACGTGTAGACGTTCGTGCAATCAGAATCCTCGGTTTGCTTACTTTTCTTTCAAACTTTCTTAGCTGCACCGTTATTCGTGCACGTAATGGTCGAAACTAGCGAGTGTAACACAAAATGGTGGATGATTGTATAGATTTTCCGGTTAAAAGTGAAATTTGGAATTGGACATTGCAATGAAGGAGCGAGAACGAAGAGTGGCAATTAATCAATTATAACTGATTTTTTATCGACTCGATCTTTTTTTTTTTTTTTTTTAATTGTTTTTACAAATGATTTTTTCCAACCGAGAATGGTGATAGTATCGTGAACCAAAGAAATGTGATTTGGAAAATATTTGCAACCCAAATATTCTTCGCGCACTAGAAATATTTACAACGTTTCTACGGGAGTGGAAAAAATGCATTAAAGCTTTTTTTCTCTCGCATTCGCGTTTTGCTGTTGACGCAGGTTGACACAAAAAAATGGTTCTCGCGAGAATTTACGAAGAGAAGAGAAAAAAAATGTGATACAATAAGAAACAGAGGATGGTGCATACGTCACAAATTTGTTCACGTATTTGTGTGTATTTTTCCGCGTCTCTACGAGCTTCGTCACAAGGGGTGACGCGGAGAATCTGTGAGAGGCTGCCAAACCAGGGATAAATTTTTTTCCAACCCGTATTTCAAGTGTTTCACCTCTTTTCTACCGCCTCTCTTCTCCTCTTCTTTTTCTATCCTCGATCTACCCTCTACATCGACATTTTTACTGTACACCCCCGAACCTCTGCCCGGGATATACGTAGCCCCATTCCGTCGAGTCGGTCGCGAGAGAGAGTCAGTCAGTATCGAGGCCTTGACCCAGAAAGGCGTAGTCTCACTATCGATCGTAACAAGAGAATCCGCACACTCGCGACTCTATCTCTCTTTTTCTTTCTTTCTCCTTTTCTTTCTCGTCAAGCCTTTCTTTCCTGTACACCTGCACTTTAGTCACTCCATTTCTTTTCATTTTTTCCTCCCTACTTTTTTTCACTCTCTTTATATCAAGGTACTCGGGGAAAAGAATGCCACGAGAAACTACTTCGAGCTCGTTCGAATCCGGAGCTTTGAAGTTGCGTTATTACCCGATTACAAAGTCTCTTGCCATTCATCAATTCGATTATTCATTTTATTTTTTCCAACTTGCACAATAAACATATTTTTAGAACGAGATCCCATTTGATTTGCTATTGTAATTCGGAGACGAGGAAATTCACGAAAAAATTTTATTTCATCGGTTTAGCTACAAATTAAAAAAAAAAAACAAATTTGTTTCTTTTTTTCCATGATTCTTGGGTAAAATCAAGCACATACCAAATTCTATGAGATTCGGTGGTTGGTCGGAATAGAAACTAGAAACTATAGCATCGAATGTGGCTTTCGGACGAGTGCCAAATCGACCCCAATGGTTATCCGTAATTGAGGGGTCTCGTCACGTTGGCCTAAACTTAGTCGCTACTCCGATTTCACCGGTTGCTCAATATCCAATACGTTTGTGTTCATAAAAGTGAAAAATTCTATTTATAAAGTTTTTCCAATAGAATAATAGTGACAAAGTATCCACATTCGAATTATGAAAAAAGTTTGGGATTTTTTATTTCTCCGAGGCAACACTTGTCTCTGAAAAATCGTAACTCGTCGTTGAGACTCCTCGCTCAGATAGACGAGATAACTCCTAAACTCCATGAAAAAATCAATATGAAATAAAAATAAAAATGTGAAATGGAAGGAAAAGGGAGAAAAAGTAGATGGAGAAAGGGGAAAGTTGGCTGTGCTTGGAATCGGTGGCCCGTAACAGAAATGACAAATCAGTGGAAGAAGTGCAAGATGGCAAAAATAAATAAAGAAGCAAGTAGAAAAAGAGCACCGTGCATCCTGGGATTGTCTGAGAGAGATTGGGTCGAACGCTTGAGGGAAGAAGAATAAGGAAGAAGCGGGAGAGAAAGAGAAAAAAAAATATTAGGAAGTGTCCCTGATAGCTTTTTGTTACACAGATAAAAAAAAGCATAGACCCAAGTTTTCGAGGGTAAAGAAACAAAAAAGAAAAAAAAATCAAGGCAAAAGTGAGCATCGCATTTTCTCGACATTGTGAAATGTCATGCCATCCAAAGTCGCCATTCTCCCAGTAATCTCGTAATTTAAAACAGTCTCTGTTTTTTCTCAACTTTCTTTTTCTTTTTCTCTCCCATCCTTAGCATGATTTTCTCGTCTTCCACTAATTACTCCTAATTGTTTTATTGCCTCGAGCCTTTTGTAGATAGGCATTTCCAACTGACGGAGGCTAAATACATCTACGAAGTTATCCAATATTAATGCAACCCCCTAACGACAGAGAGGGTCGAGCCTTCACACAAATTACTTATTTATTTTCAATAATTATGAGCTATTTTTTTTTTCTTTTCAATCATCCAGAAACGTAATTTCTTTTATCAGATAATCTCATTTTATTAATTCAATTTATTGTTAAAATTTATTGATCGGGGTAAGGTACGTGGCTCGAAATTCCTGTCAAATATCGTAATCAAATGTATTGATTTTTAAAATGGAGTTCCCGCACTTTTCATGACTGAACGTCGTAATTAAAAATTGAAGTTGTTGAATTAATTACAAAGAAAATTTTTTGTGAATCAAGACTGCCACTCGTTATCAAAAATTTTAACCATTTTGTATCACCCTCCAGGCGAAACGCATATATATTTGAATATCCACGGCAAATGTACACAGTGCAATGTCTCGAGGGTTTGGAATGATTTTAGGTATTTCGGAAAGAGCAAGATATCTCTTAGGGATTTATGATTGCGTAATGGAAAAGTGTCCTGGCCCGGTTTGTATCAAGCCTGTCAAACAATTTCCCATCCAGCCTCCGGTAAGACAGGAACTCAATTATTATCTCGAGCCTAGCTAGTTATCTTCAGAGCTAGTTATCTCACGTTTTCTCTCTCTTCTCTCTTCGTTGAGGCAAAATGCGAAATAAATATGAAAAAAGTAAAAAAAAATAAGAAAGAGACAGTCTTCGCGTCAGGCACCTTTGGGCAATTCAATTCTTTCCATCATTGTTTAATTATTTTTGAAGAAAGTTACGTTTATGTTTTTCTCTATATTTCCAAGGTAAAAATAATAAAAAATCAGAAGTTTTCCAAAAAATTGCAAAAATAATTAAACAACCGTATTTCAAAGGAGAAAAAACGAATAGAAATAATGCTACGATTGGAAAGTTATGAATTAAATGTATGGCCACCTTGCAGTTGCAAGATGAAAAATTAATGACACGGTCGATCAAAGGTAACAAAAGTTGAACAACAGTTTATGCATGACATTAATAGTGTTCGATCTTAAAATAACACTGATATTTGTAAACTAACGTATACATAAAATAGAAAAGTTCATACGAAAATTGTACGTATAACTAAGCGTAGATTTGTTGATAACTGCGACAGTACAAATCCGATGAGTCGTATTTTTAGTTGCACTTTATCACTGAGACGAGAATAAGATCAAAAATTAGCACTACTCGCAAGAAAAGCTTTCCGAATTAATTTTTAACGAAAATCAATCCGAAACAATGAAAAATGATTAATCCATGCATGAAGAAAATGAAACAGTAATTTTTACTGTGAAATTCACGATAAAAATTATCGTGATACATTTGAACGTGGGGACAAGTTGGCCAAACTTATTTATTCCTAAGCGATAAATTTTTTTTTTAATTTGCGAAACGTGAAATTTCAAATACTACGTCATTTTGACGTAAACACCTGTAGGAAAATATTTACCGTGACGCTCGTGTAATATTTTAAAATAAACATTGCAACAATCGTCATAAGTACGACACTTTTTCAAGAAAATTTTTTGAAAACAAAATAATGAAATACACGGTGAGATATACGGTAAAATTTCACTTGTATCACACAATTTTTAAATTTATGTTCTGCATATTTTGCTGGACATCAAAATTTACTAGAAACTCCGGTAAAATTTTTTATTTTAAACAACAAAGTTTATTTCATTTTCATGAAAATTTGTGTTTTATTCAGTAATTTTTCAAGTTTAATTCTCCTCGGGTACGAATTGCATTTTTTTTCTTGAAACACTATTCCACTTATGTTTTCGGAAAAGTGTTTTTAATGCCTTTTTTGCGAATGGTGCTAATCTCTGAGCCACGAGTCACTATTGAAGCTCTATAAGGACTGTTTTTATTGAAAATAAATAAACCCTCGAACATCGATAACAGGTAACATCAATGATGACGCATCAATCTACTTGTGTAATAAAAATTGTTTTAACAGTAGTTAGTTTTCGAGTATTTGCATTGAAAGAACGGTAAATAAGTAATTAGTGATCGATCTGAGTTTATTATACCCTTGGGGCTTTTACGGGGACGCTCATCCATAAGTATGCCTTATTGACGTGCATCTTATAATGAATTTCTTATTCAAAGAAAAATGATAAATTCAATTTCGTGATCACGACATAAATATAACGAATGAGTATTCTGCATGGAAACGCCATACTCAAAAGCATATATACATATATGTATTTCGATAAATATATATATATATAAATATGTACGCACATGTATATATATTTATGCGAGTATGTATATAAATACTATTGTAACTCAGAGATTTATGTAGTTTAGCAAAGAACCGCCTTGAGCGAGGAAGTGAAGCGGGACAAGAGATTCTCCCTCCTGTTACAGCTTACTATTTATATACTTATATACTATATCCTCTCAAGAGACGTTAGTACCATCAAGCCCACCACTACGTAGATACAACACGAGAGGAAGGTTACAAGAATAGAGAAAACAGATAATGCGGATGTTTCCGGGTAATACACGTGCCACCGAGTCCCCAAAGTACTATTTACAATTAAAATATGGTTCAATGAAAACTGTCAAGTTTCACAATTTAAATCCTTTATATTAAGCCTTGTACGTCGTTGAAAAATGTGAAAATTAGATCAATTCTTGTGAGTATAATGTTTTTAAAAATTTACTACTTGATCGGTGAATTCACAACGTTGAGAAATCAGTTTCATGTTCTGTTGTTACTTCAAAAGTTGTTTTTATTTTTACTCGTATTGACAGATACATTTTTTGACAATTATTGAAACGGAATTTCGCTCAGCGAAGAGATTCTTCGAGTATTGAAGCTTTCGTGTTGTTTTTCACCTGATATTGTCTTGAAAGTAAATGTGATGAATTATCACTCTCGCTCGTCCCAATTTGTGTCTGTGGAAAAAATGTAATTTGAGGACCACTGGTGGATTAATCGATCAGTGTTGGAGTTTCTCATTATCAATGGCCGCTTACACCCGCCACGTATGTTCTTTGTCGAATCGAATAATCTGACAATGAAGCGAAAATGGAAAATCGCGTTGACTGTTTTCGGGCCAATCTTCTCAGGAAATAGACCGATCTCCGGCTCAATTCAAATACGAATTTTATCCGAAGTAGGTTCCCAACTATATTTGCCAATTTTATTTGAAAATTGTCCGCGTATAGAATTTTCAATTATTTGTTATTTTGAAAAATGTTATTTCTTCATAATTATCTACTCAAATTAATTAATTAATTTCATACAGAAAAAATCTTCTAATTGATATGATAAAGTTTTATTTGAACTATTTTATTTATTAAGCGGTTCACTCTGAGGTGTTTAAAGTTGGAAACCAATTAAAAATTAATAACGTTTCAATGGCAACGATTTGATCTCAATTAATTAATAATTCGTGGAACCTCACCTATGCCAGAATGGTTTCTATTCCTGGTAAATCACGGTACTTTGACTGAGCTCATTAGAAGTACATGTACATGCACAAGCCACGTAATTACGTTTACTGCTTGTGTGAAGATATTCCGTATTGAGGCTTTACGTAGGTATGTATAAGGGAAATATATACACACGCGTGATTAGGTATTGTGGGATCGCTGTATGATGGACACCTTCGAGTCTATTAACATTTATGCTCGTAATTACGTCGTTTATATAAACATATATCAATATTATTGATATATGTTTCAAATTGCGTAAAATATTGATATATAATAGTTTTTTTGGTTACTATTTTATTACGACGAAAAATTACGATTAATTAAAAGTGTACAAAGTTCTTTTATACAATGATTCGCCCGTCTGTAATTAATGAAAATTATTTATTGAAAAACTATAAGAGATGAAATCGTAAAATGTTAAAAGAGAAAATCCTACTATTATCGATGATAAAAAATATTATTCCGGATAAATCGGGGTGGACATTAAGACTGAATAACATTTTTGGAATATACATAATTTTATTATACAATGGCGAATAAACGAAAAAAGGATCGCATCTATCGAGACTGTATTCAAGAGCGATAGCCCAATAAATGAAGGAAAAAATGGGCTGTGCCTTTTGCGAAGACGGATATCAATTACCGGAAGTTCGATCGAAATCAATATAACAAATCGCACTATGCCGAGTCGAATCTTAACGAAATATGACGTTTCGTATATTCATGACGTATAAAACAATCAGGATGAAATTACCGTTTGAATAACAAGCTCGGTACAAGAATAATGCTCAAACGATTAATTATAGAGAATTAGTGAAATAGTTTTTTCGTTTCTGCCAGTATTTTATGTCTGCTGTCCCGCTTCAGCCTGCGCCTCGATATCTTTTTTTTTTATTTTTTCCTGTTTTCACAAGAATGCACGTTTTATGAGAGAAAAAATGAAGAAATGTACAACCAGAATCGACAAATTCGTAGCTTAAATAATGGCCATTTTTTGGAACCACAAATTAATGGAAAATTGTCTTGAAGATTTCGTCTGGAAATTTTCGAAGATCGAGCTTTTAAGGTTGATCTTCATTCTTTTTTTGTCTTTGCAATATTTTTCTCGCACACTCGCGAGTACAAGTTGCTAGTGACTGTTGCGAGATCACGTCGACGATTCTCACGATTGTTTTTTTCTTCCATTTTGGTGTCCGGGAACAACAAAAACAAAAAAAAAATCAAAATACAAATAAACAGGAAAAGTGGACGAAAAAGCGACGCAGTTGCACGCGATAGCGTCCCTCAAGGTTTTGCTAGACGCTACGAGACCTCACAATGGCGCGGCAACGTCAACAGCCGCGCATTATTCGGGCACAGCATCCAAGGAAACGACGCTACAATTGCAGCAAGGCTCACAGGGTACGACTACGACAACGACCACTACCGCGACCACTACAGCTGGTATCCAAGAACTTCCGAATGGTGGAATTTCCGCTGGTTTCGACACCGGTCTCGAGTCGGTGAGTTTTATTTTTTTTATTTTTATTTACTCACTTACATTCAGATATTCTCGAATGATAAGAAAATCGAAGTACGATCTATATTGAGAGATATTTTTGAGAGTAGCCTGCATATTGCGAGGAAATACAACAATTTCTACTGTTTCATAATCGGAATATTAGTTATTGCTATTGCCATTGATCTCTCGCAACTATAATTCTGCTTTTTGAAAAAATCTATCGATCCATTTATCGATGGCTATTTCGCAGAAAAAATCGATAAATGAGTATAAATAACCGATAGCCATAATTAATTATAATTGAGAAGATCACAATATATTTCATCGTTATGAAGTTGAACGTTGCTAGTAATAAAAAAAACACATAGGCATAAACGAATCCCATAAAAAATGAGCTGTCAAAAAAAATATCACAAATGTTTGGACGTTGAACGCTGTTAGTAATAAAAAAAAAAAAAAACACAGACAAACGAATCCCATAAAAAATGAGCTGTCAAAAAAAAATGTCATAAATGTTTGGAAGTTGTTTGACAGTCTCTACTCGAGAACTTTTCTGATAAAGAAAACTTTTTCAATGCGGTAATAAAATCATTGAGTAGTTCCGAGGGTGCGAAAGTCAACCAATGATGGAGGGAGCTGGCATGACTCATTTATATGTGTCTGTAGCCACACATGAGGGTGCTCGTTTATTAGATATTTATTATCGAAGAATTCATCCTTTAGCTTTTCTCTTTCTCTCTCTCTCTCTCTCACACTCATTTGATGCATAATTGTGTGGCGAGTTATTAGGGTCGAGAAAGGGGTGACAAGGCTGACACTCGTGGGATACTAATTCGAGGTGCGATAACGCGAGGAATTTGCAGCGCCCCAATAATCTCATCCATATAGCTTTACTCTGTAGGCTTGTATACAAAATACAAATACCTATTCACATGCCTAAATACGTTATGTGATCCTGCATATTATCCTTGAAGGTAACTCTTGAAGGTTGGCTCAATCGAACCCTCGAAATTCGTAGAGGTCTTATTGAACGATCGAAATATTTCCTCGTCACTCAGAGTAGTCAAGAAATACCATAATTGAATGGAGATAATGAAAAAATCAACTCAATCTTTTTATATCGGAGCTCTTTGCCAACGGTTAAAATAACAAATATTTAAAATTTCTTCTACGATCATTATAAAAAGTACATTTGGTAATGAATTTTTTTCTTCAATTTCTCGAAAATGATGAGATTTATTTATCTTTAAGGTTCTTTTTTTTAATTATGAACTTTCTAGACTCTAAAATGTTTACACGCTTATGAATAAATGCGAAGGAGTATAGACATTGGAAATTTGACCATGGCGTGTTTCGTGAGTAACAATCATTGTAAAATTAATTATATAGATCTATATAGACACACACTATATAAGAAATTTACACATCAAGCTTACCCAAAAGACAGCCTCGACAGTTTCAAGGCTCTATTCGCCTACTCGTCGAGTACTTAATATATATGAGACTTTCAAGCTCAACAGAACTTGTGCACATTATTTGCTTTGCTTTTTTTTTTTTTTTTTTTTCAATGTAAAAATTGCAGACGAACTGAAGTGTGAATTTTCAAGAGTTAACAAACAGTAATTAGTTTCGAATAACAAATAGATCAAGTTAAAAACTTAAACGATCGAGCGTTCGATCGAATAAAATAGAAATGAAAAAAATTAAGTCCATTAAAAAATAGTTGTAGCAAAATTATGACAGAAATACTGAAAATTCTTCGACGAGTTTAACATTGCAGTAGAAAAATGAATAAAATTAAGCAGTAAAAAATGTACGCTCCAGGTGACCTGAATGTCTCTTTTATATAACTAGTACGTTATTAATTTCATTTTATTAATGTATTCGCTTAGCGGATTTTCAACATCTATACACATCAAAACTTTTTCATTAAGGGACTATCATCCTGTCCAAGAAACTTTGTATTTTATCTGGGATCAAAGTTCTGAGCTACGTATATATCATCGCTCTTCCGGTCCCCCAGGAAATTCTTCGGTCGCTTTTATTGTCAAACTATCTTCGGGAAAGTGCTCACCCCAGCGGGGAGGTCCGATCCATTAACCGGTGTCTTTATATCAACGATTTGACGATTTTCCTGCTAATCGGACAGGCGAAGGACGGAACTTTTCGAAGATATTTATTCTCCATTTGGCTAACAAAGAAAATAGCGTTTAATGGCTCTTGCTTGCACTTAAAAACTTTCATTATTCACAATTAACGAGAGTGTTTCATATTTTTTTCTTTATGCATAATTGATCAAGAACAATAAAATTATATCGACCATTTTCTCAATTTTTGGGGCCCCCGGAAATCAGCTACGAACTCGGACAGTTGTTATTAATTACTTCTCCAATAATATTTCGTCGTATATCGAAAAAAAAAAATTATATTGCGCCATGTGCCACTTCTGGAATCCGCACATTCGCAAATAGATATCATTGCATTCCGGTGAAGAGCTCGAGGGTTTTATTCGCCGGCTTACCGCAAAATTGTTCTCTCGCCGCGGGCTGAGCTATAATTTATGGTCTTATTATCCCCCTGAGATCCCCATGCACACACTCACACACACAAACACGCTTACACTCGCTCTTCTTATCAAGAGTTGAATCCTGCAGCCCCAGAACTGCGTCCTTTATTGCACGCCCATTTCTATCCCATTTTTGTCTCCGCGTGATTGACAAATACCTATCGAAATATTCAACATGCCCCGCAACGAAAAAAAAACATTTTTGCACCCCCGCAATGCCGAAGCTGCAAATAGGAAAAAAGAGAGGGATAGAGAACGACAATAGAGAGATAAAACTACGCAAATCCGGGCCAGAAGCTTTGTCCTGAAAAAGAGGGAACAAGGGCTTTTTCATTTCGCATCCTCCAAACTGTAAACCAGAATCAAGAATCTGGGTCAATGCCTAAATCTCGAAATACTGCGTATAAATAATTCGTAAAGTAGACATATATGTGTATTATAATATTCGAAGAATTATTTGTCAGTTATGTGACATTTTATTGAAAATATTTTCTAGATTTTTCGAATATTCGTTTCTGAAATTTTACCGTGTTTCACTTATTTGTTTTTTTTTTTGTTTACGGAGAGGAAGCTCGTTTGGCAAAATAATTTCTGTTTTTTGCTGTAAATCAGTATGAATTTTGGCGATACATTGTATTTATATTTTTCGTTGGAAAAAATGACTTTGGTAGATGAAAATTATGCAAAAAATGTTTAAATCTGCGTTTGAGAATGCAAAAATAATAATTTCTAATAATGGTAGAAAAGGATCTTGATTTCCAGCTTTCTTCCCAAATTGCTGATCATAATTATTGCGAGATTTTCGAGCCATTGTAAATATGATTGAAATAAGCGTGAAACGAAAGGACAGGGCGTGTTACGTTACACTTAACGAGAGAAACCAGTTTAGGGGGCCGAAATTTTGGTGTTTTTCGTGAATTTTTTTAACAGGGAAGGAATAATCAGAATTTGTTTAAACTTGGAGAATATTTTATTCATGTATTGAAGTACACTTTGTAATTTTTCCAAATCATTTCCGCCGGAAATAGTGGAGTTAGAAGCTGCTGTCCATGGACGATCGCCATTCGAAGTTTTTTGCTGGTGGGCATTCCTGAAGTCACAATTTTTATCTGTAATCATTACAATTTTTTTTTTCGTTAACAACGTATTTCCTAAGAATACGAACCTAATTGTGATCAAAAAAGTTAAAAATTGCATGTTTTTGAGGTGTTTGAACACAATGTCATATTTTTATACCATGTTTTTTCACCTTTTTTGCATTAAAAAAAATATTTTTAATAATAATATCATTCCAGAGCTAGGTTCATATAGATTGTAATCGAATAAAGAATTTTTGTACAAATTTTCAGAACGATTGGTCAATAACTTTTTGAGCTAGAATGCCCACCAGTTGAAAAAAGTCGTCCATGGACAGCAGCTTCTAACTCCACTATTTCCGGCGGAAATGACTTGAAAAAATTACAAAGTGTACTTCAAAACATGAATAAAATATCCTCCAAGTTTAAACAAATTCTGATTGTTCCTTTCCTTTTAAAAAAAATTTCATGTCATCACGCGATCATCCAAGTTTCCTAAATTTTGTTGAATTTGGAGGGATTAAAATGGCGGAGAATTGATACAGAATTGTTATATTTCGACACGAGCCCGTCAAATTATTTATAAAAATCATAGTTGCATTAATTTTCAAATATGTTTCTTCAATAATGATTATTATTGATGAAAAAGATAGTATCGATTCGAGTTAGAGTTTCATTGGTGATGGAAAGAAAAAAAATGATTTTTTTTATGAATCTCGAGGATTTGTTGTTTTTTAGGGCGAGGAGGATGATCCGCCGGAAGCCCTTGACATGGGTTGGCCGAGTAGTCCAAAGAAAAGGCTCACCTACATTCTCGTTGCGCCGATTCTATTTCCGCTTTGGCTGACCCTGCCGGACACCCGCACGCCTCGAGGTACGTATCGGATATTGAAACGAATGTGTATCATATGCATGAAAATATATAATTCGAAAATTCATGAATATATATGAAATAAAAGTTGAACGAATTGAAAGAAAGAGGAATATGGTAAAAAAGGTAAAATTGTTAAAACCAAAAAAAAAAAAATCGAAAAACTATTAACTATAAGAAAAAAACAATATAAAAATCACGTGATTCAAATAACATATAAATTTGACATAAACGACGTCACCCCGATCAATACCGAAATTCACACCCGTCACTTTAAAGCTCAAATAAGCGGTAATGAACAAAAAAAAGCGAATTTTTTTGCCCTCCCTCACATCTCGAGGTGAATCAAGGCGATTTTTTTCGCCGAGAGATAATTTATTCGGAGCTTATGCTGGGCGTGAACAAAAGCATGTCATTCAAAAAAACGTCCTTAAAGTGTCCTGGCTTAAATCGTGGTAGACTTTGACCTGAAAAAGTGGAATAATTGCGAAAGAGAGATTTCGTGCCGTTTTCTGTACGTCTGCTTAATGTTATTTCCTTTCCTCTCCCCGCGGCCTTCTTTTTCTCCGTTTTTTCTTTTTCTCTGTCTATATCCTTTCTCCTCGGAAAACACAACGAATTTTACACTCGTAAAGAATACGACCTGGTTACCGTGCAACGAGGAGTACATACAAACGCACACGAACACAGCCACCAATTTTTGCCTCGAAGTGTACACTAACAGTGGGCGAAAAAGAGTGAGGAGGGACGGGAGTTAGCTCACCCGCCCGTACTCGAGACGTACTTGGCCTTAATAATCAATGAAAACTTGCGAGAGGGTGAGAAGCGGTGGTGAGATCGGCTGAATTGTGAACCAGCGAGCTTTTGCGAATGTTAAAAAAAAAAAAATAAAAATAAAAACAGAACTTGCTATACTTCGCGCGTGTACGTGATTATCCTCAATCACCGAAATACACGTAACACGCTTATCACGTGACTCTGTACTCAGTTTAAAACACTGAATCCACCCTTGTTTTCTCGTTGATTCTCTCGTGAGAGTTGCCTAATTTTACAATCTCAAAAATCCTCTTTACACCTCCAACTATTCATTTTCTTTTCCTAATTTATTTCTTTTATGACTTATCGAGGTAAAAAAGTGGTTCAAGAGCCTATAAAAATAATTTTTCGTCTATACGTTTTTTCAATTTTGTAAAATCAAATAATTAGTTTATCACTATTATTATTGTAAATTTGAAAATGATAAGAAAATACTTGACCACTACGCGATCAACGTTTCTCGATACTCTATTTCGGTCAAGAGGGTCATTTTTGATCCAACGCATTTTTCATCCAATTAACGCGTTAAGGGGCCAGTCCACTTTGGAGCCACGAAAAAAAGGCTATTTTCGCGATTTTTTTTTGAGGATTTTATAAAAGATATGAATATAAAAGTTGTTGGGCTTGATAAAATAAAGTCTTGAAATACATAAAAAAAAAATTTTTAATTCATTTTTATTCATTTTTAAGTACGAAAACTATAGTTTAACGTAACGCCTCAAAAATAGGTGGGCTAGGTAGCTCCATCACAACTCGGCAACGGCTTGTCCGAAACAAAAAAATCAAAGTCCATTAGATTCAGTATGACACCAGCTACAAAATGACCCTCGAATATAAAGTTTTATCAAAAAAGAAAAAAATGGCAGATGAAAAACGAAAAGTAAAAAAACGCGTTTTTTCACAGTTTTTCACAAAAAAGAGTAAAAATCAAAATTTTAAAACCATCGAGGGTCATCTTGTTGCGAATCATGTTTACAATATGTGGTTCAAATTTCAAGAGAATCGGTTTATTAGTTTTAGAGATACGATGGAGCTAGATTTTGAAAACGTTGTTTCGAGAAAAACACGTTTGAGCGCGCTATACGCTCAGGCAGACGAAATGAGGTCCTGACGTTCAGGTAAAAAAAAAATACTTAGAGAGCTCGGATTTTCATAAAGTTTTGACACAATATTTCTGAATGTATGCACTTTCGAAAACAGTAAAAAAAATCGATTTTTTGAAATGTTCTAAGTGAACTGGCCCCTTAAGAAACATCTCAAAAACCTCACGTAGCTAGTTTAATCTCTGTAATAGTTCCCAAAATAATTCGCTAAAATAGGTTTATAGGTTACAGGCAGGACCTAAGGGCAGTAAAACAACTCTATTCATAATTTGTCTGTTCTTAAATAACTCTGTGGTAAATATCTTTATTCCAAGACATCTCTATTCTTGAGGAAGTTCAGGCGAATCTAATGAGAATTCGAAAATTTCAACTTTGAGGATTGAAATTTGGAAATATTATAGAAAAATATACCGTACATCTATCATCGGAATTATTTTTGAATTCGCCGTCTAGTTCTCAAGAAATCAATTTATGAAAATCACATAAGAGCCTTCATAAATTACTTTCTTGACAACTAGCCGATGGATCCAAAAATAATTCCGGTGATAGATGTACGGTATATTTTTCTATAATATTTTCAAATTTCAACCCTCAAACTTAAAATTTTCGATTATCATTAGATTCGCGTGAACTTCCTTAAGTAACGCTTAATTAAAATTGACATTAAAAAATAATGGTAACTTACCCTGCATATATAAAAAGGGTTCAAGCAATTACCAATAATATTAACTGGGTTATTAAATAATATATTATTTACACCGTAAGGCACCGTACAAAGAAAAAGGCCGCAGTTTTCAAACATGGCCATTTGACGGCTCCACGAGAACAGTTGCACATAGCCCATAAGTATCACACATACAATAGATATTCATATAGAAAAGAAATTGGTTGAATTAACAAATTTCATTTTGTTCGCTACAATTTTGTTGATTCAACAATAATAATGTCATGATAAGCGCATATGTAGTTCAAGCAACAATTTAAGTGGTTGAAACAATCAAATCGTTATGTTGCATCCGTTTAGTTGTGTCAACACACTGTGATATTGTCTTAACTAGATAAACCTGTCGAAACAACTAAATCTGGATTGAAATTTTTGATTATCATTAGATTCGCGTGAACTTCCTTAAATATATCTAGGTTTAAATAACTCTGTGGGTAATAAACTGTATTCTTAAATAATTTTAGTCTCACATATCCTTATTCAAAAAATATGTGTATTCCGGAAGATCGCTATGTTGAAATATCTTCATTCAAAAACATCTCTATTCATAAATGTGTTTAAAAAATGTCTCTTCAAAAATATCTCTATTTATTGACATCTGCGATGTGAAAAAACTCTATTCATGAATATCTCTATGTCAAAACGTCTCTCTTCAATTGTTAATTGTTCCATATAAAGAGAAATGTCTTGACATTGACATTCATGAATAGAGTTGTTTCAGATTGCAGATGTCAATGAATAGAGATATTTTTAACCCTAGCTACGCACTGGGGGGTCTAATGGACCGACAGTGATACTACATTTTCATCTTTTTTTCACCACATGTCTTTTCATTACTGATTGCTTCTCCGGATTGGTCGTAGTCTGGGCGCTTCGATTTCACTACAATTAAACCTCAATAGACGCCGCGTTTGTTACAATGTTACAGAGCAATAAAAGTCGTCGGTCCAATAGACCGATAGTGTGTAAGTAGGGCACTAAAAGTTATAACGTATAGCTACGGTTAAGGGGAGCAACCACTTTAGAAAACCGAAAATTAAATGATTTTTTTTTATTGTGAAAAAAAACGGAAATTTCCGCAACTCTGACAATAATTTATTCATATTTTCATACATCTCTGGTAATTTTTTCAAGTTATTTCATGCATTAATTAAAGTGTAATCCGCTGTGTCCCTTGGGGTGTCCTCATCGTCGTTGTCGATTTGCGGGAATTGTGCAGCTCGCAATTCGCATCTGAAATAGTCCAACAAATTTTTATACATTCTTGAGATATTTTTTAAGAATATGAACCTAAATTTTGAAAAAAAAATCGACAATTGAATGTTGGAACGTGTTTGGAAAAAAATGATCGATTTTTAGCATTTTTCCCCCGGCATTTTGCAATAATAAATATGTTTTAAACAATCTAATCTGTCCAATTTTAGGTTCATGTTTTAATAAATTACGTTATGTAAACATGTTCCAAATTTGAAGATGATCCATCAATTAGTTTTTGAGTTATGATGCCCACAAATTGAAAAAATGTCGTTTCGAGAAAAACACGTCTAAAGTTTGAGCGCGCTTGGGAGTCGAGCGGAGAGTCTTTATCATTTATATACGTTATTTTTACGTTAGAAGGAATCCGAATATCGTTTCGAAATTTTCAGGGTATATTCTTAAGATATTTTGCTAACGATTTATGAAATTAAAAAAATATTATTTTTTGAAGAATCTTGTGAATGAAGATTGAAGCATCAAGTGGTTGCTCGCCTTAAATAGAGATTTTTTGACCACATTTATGAATAGAGATATTTCATAATAAAGATATTTCAACATAATAATCTTTCGTAATACACATATTTTTTGAATAGAGATATTTGAGTATAAATTTATTTAAGAATACAGTTTATTACCTAAAGAGTTATTGAAACATAGAGATATTTATCAATAGAAACGTTTTGGAATAAAGATATTTACTATAGAGTTATTTAAGAATGGAGAAATTATGAATAAAGTTGTTATACTGACGAAGTAAGTGGCGGAGAATAAAATTCTGTTTCCTGAACCAGAATTCAATAAAAACCAAGAACAAAGCAATTTATAAATAAAGGATCCAGGATTACAGAAAAAAAATACCAGATCCATTATTTTCGATCGTGGAAGATTGAAATTTTTTCAGATTAAAAACTCGGTGTTTTTTTTTGTTAATTGAAAATTTCCTATATTGAATGTCTAGAAATACAAAAAAAAAATAAAATAAAATATTGGACATCAAACTGAGCACGAATACCCGAATCGTCAAAAGAATTTTTCTTATTTTTATATTCGTAACGTTATCGAAGAAAAAAACATGGCGACTAACGAGAATTTTTCAAGCTCATCGGGGAAAAAAATGCTTATAAAATTTTTTGAAATTTCGTTTAAATTGCAGCTCGGTAAAGAGTTTACATTCCCGATAAAGGGGATCAATTTTGTCCTTTCGCGATTTCAACTTAACTACTGATTGATACTCGGGAAGAAATGCTTTTCCGCAGTGTTTTCTCTGCGATTGAACCTTTTTCAGAGTGGGTGGCGATTAAAAAGTGGGATGACAAGTTTCACAAAACTTATGGGGAAATTCAAATTGAGCGCCTGAACAAAAATGATCCCGTGGACCGGGAAACGGTCGAATTTAACGTAATTGTCAATATTTATATATTTATTTGACACATTGATGATCGTATGATATAACTTGACGATGTTACTTTAATAATGTAGAAAACAATTAGTTGATTATCAAAAAAAAATATGAAAATTCATCGTTTTTTAAACTGGTATGTTTGAAATTGTAGGAAAAAAATTTTTCGTGGTGACTTTCATCGGCTCGATATTATGGATAGCCGCGTACTCTTACCTCATGGTATGGTGGGCGAATGTGGCCGGTGCCACAATTCAGATACCACCGGAAGTCATGGGTCTGACGTTTCTCGCTGCCGGAACGAGTATCCCCGATCTTATCACGAGTGTCATTGTCGCACGGAAGGGTTTCGGTGACATGGCCGTATCGAGTTCCGTCGGTAGCAATATATTTGACGTAACCGTTGGGTAAGCCTATTTTTAGATCCGAAAAATACGATTTTTCATCGTTTTTCCTTTTTTACGATAGTCGATCGAGGTCCGATTCAGTCTTTTTCAAAATGGCGAGCCCACAAAATTTACCAACAATTTTATCTCCCATTTTTTCTCACTGACGAGTCAATTTTTCTTTTTATCAGTACCGTAATTTAGTGACTTTTATGAACATCGCCTGTTACAAATATTTTTTTCAATTGTTACAAATCTGATCCAAGCGCATAAAGAAAAATTCATTTACATGAAACAAAATATGATTGTCGAAAGAGTTCTGTACTCTTTTTATATCTTATCTTCCCTGCATGACGAATAAAACGTTGTTTAATAAAAATCGCAAGAAAATTACCCGCAATGAATAATCTCGATCAATTGTCAATCTGCTCAAAATTCTTGATAAAAAAAAAAAAAAAATGAATAGAAGAAAAGGGAGAAAAATCGCAGAAAAAATGCATGACGAATAAAACGTTGTTTACTAAAAGTCGCAAGAAAATTACCCGCAATGAATAATCTCGATCAATTGTCAATCTGCTCAAAATTCTTGATAAAAAAAAAATGAATGGAAGAAAAGGGAGAAAAATCGCAGAAAAATGCATGACGAATAAAACGTTGTTTAAGAAAAATCGCAAGAAAATTGCCCGCAACGAATAATCTCGATCAATTGTCAATCTGCTCAAAATTCTTGATTAAAAAAAAAAAAAAAAAAAAACGAATAGAAGAAAGGAGAGAAAAATCGCAGAAAAAATGCATGACGAATAAAACGTTGTTTAATAAAAATCGCAAGAAAATTACCCGCAATGAATAATCTCGATCAATTGTCAATCTGCTCAAAATTCTTGATAAAAAAAAAAAAAAAAAGAATAGAAGAAAAGGGAGAAAAATCGACCATCTTTGTGTTTTCGTTTTTTTAATAGTCGTTTAAAATTTGTGTTTACTAGTTATTTCTTTCATAACGTGAATTTTTTGTTGTACTTTTATTGTCCGAACAGGCTTCCGGTGCCGTGGCTTCTCTACGGATTGATCTACGGTAAGCCGGTCGAGGTTAGCTCGGCCGGTATGGTATGCAGCATAGCGATACTCTTTTGCATGTTATTATTCGTCATCGTGAGTATAGCCTGTTTCAAATGGCGAATGAACAGGGGACTGGGTTTCACCATGTTCATCTTGTATTTCGTCTTCGTGGCAGTATCGCTGATGTTCGAGTACGAGAAACTCAAGTGTCCCGTTTAAGCGAGAAATTTATCTGATATACCCGAAGAAAAGTAAAAAATAAAAAAGCAAAAAAATAACAAAGAAAAAACACAGAGAAACTCGAGTATTATAACCGAGACCGGAAGTGCATAAAATGTAGAGATTGAAAAAACACAGTACGAAGAAGGAAGAAAACAAAAATCTCAACTCGTGCCGAGCGCATCAACGCGACGCAAAACAAAAAAGAAAAAAAAAATCATCGAAACGTGCGGCCATTTTGATTTTATCCTATTTTTTAATTTTTAGTTCGTTTTTGCTACCGACGCAAAACTTAGAATAAAAGTACCCTATTCAGAAGAAGAAGAAGAAGAAGAAGAATAAGAAGAAGGAAAAAAAAGAAGTTATATAAGCGTTATATATATTTAAAAACAAAATGAGTCATCGACATCAACTGCAACACCCCGCCCACCCCCTCTCTCACCCCCTTCCCCACTCACCCGCCCAAACACCATCCGAAAAAACGAGAGAAGAGACCCATCGAGTACTCGTTGTTTTAGCACGATTTAACTGTAAATATTGTAAAAAAACAAAAATAATAATCCAAGAAACAATGAGGAAGAAAATGCTATAGAAAGAAACAACAAAACAAACAAAAAAGAGCAACCAAAACCAAGTCTTTTAACGCATCGGTCGATCCGGTGGAAATTCGTTATTTACTCTCTTGGCTCGTTCGATCAACGAGTTATACATATACATATATATACAAAATATATAGATACAGAATATATCTCGATGAAGCACAGATGCATAATAAGTTTCGTTCCAAACGACTATAAACATAGAAACAAATGAGAAACCCAAAAGTCGCGAGCGGATTACAAAACAAAAAAAGAAAAAAGAAAAGAAAAAAAAACAAAACGAGGAAGTAAGACGGAGAGGAAAAAAGTAAATGGAAAAGTAGGCCGTCGTAATAACGTCGATTATTAATTGAGAAAGTCGAACGTGAGAGAAACGCGACGAAAAATTGATCGGAAAAAAGTTTGACGGGTTGGCGATTTTCCAATTTTTTTATTTTATTTTATTTATCAAGAAAAAAAATAGGTTCTGTCAAAAGTAAATTTTTATTCGTTCAAACGCATTTGAAAGAATGATCAATTTTCGCTAAATATTCAATTATTAATAATTAAGAAAGAAGTGTTAATTTTGTTCTTATTTATCGTATTTTTTAAAATTAAACAAAAAATATTCGGTCGAAATAGCGTGTGTTCGATTTTTCTAAATTTTCACGTATTCCAAAATTCAAATTCTCGATTAATTGCAACAAGGAGAGAAGAACAATGAAAAATCGTTCGTTCCCGTTAATTAGTCGTTTCAATGAACCTCTGGGAATAAGTGAGACTGAATTAGAGCAAAAAAGAGGAAGAAAAATTGATGATTCAGCGAGAAAATAATCGCAAAGTTCGATCTAGAAAAAAGGGGAGGAGAGGAAAGGGCGTTCGGGAGTCAAAAAATAAAAAAAACACGATCGTACGACGTGGGCAATTCGCACAATTGTAATCATTGTAACGAATAAAATTAGATCGGCTCGGTAGCGTAACGTGTGCCTAGGGCAACGGCCATACATTTAATATTATATAAGATAACAACGTTTTTCGCAATTTTGTAACGAAATCATGAAGAAAGAAAAAAAAATGAAAAAAGAAAAAAAAATCAACAAATACAAAGAAAATACAAAACATACGAAGCGATTAGTGGAGACTCAATGAGATGAGCCATTTAGATAAATTTTTTCTTCATTCCTACTAGAGGAAATGAAAATATATATATGTAAAAAAAAGCCCTTGATGGAACTTTGCGATGTACTTGAAATATTTTGAAAAATCGTTTTTTCGTACCAAGGAAATCATTCTGACGATCATGGGGCATTTTTCTCGCTGAATTTTCAACCGCACGAGTCTCAAGAGTGAACGATTTTTTTTGTTTGGATAAACCTACTCATTAATATTAATTAGACCTTCGGAGAGTAGTCGCCAATTTCGTCGAGCTATTCAATGATTTAGCTGTTTGTCGTGCATCGAAAAATTCATTGGGCAAGGGACTTTTTGTGGCAGAGTTACACGAGATTCTCGGTGTAATGTGAATTGCTAATTTTGGCTGTCGTTCGAACACGCAGAACTAATACGAAAATCCCAAACAAACAAAAACCCAATTAACTAACGTGAAAAAACAAAATTGTTCAATCGTTTTTGCACAAATTGAATAAATTAAAAAAATTAACACCCATTGGCAAATTCACTATTCGGAACTGTTTATTTTTTATTTCCAGAGTAATTGGGATTTGCAGCAGGTAATAATTACCTCGTGGCAAATGTTTATTTATGATTGAATATTCGTAATTATCGGGTCGAGAAATATTTGAACTATTGATCTTACGTGTTCGAATGGGCCAGTTGTGGCGTGAACGAGCGTTCAAAATTTTTACCGGATATTATAACACGTGATTATTCGTTATGAAAAAAGCCTAATAGTGGCCTAGCTTTTGAATCGTCAATGATATCCTAGACGAGAAAGAAAGATTAATCGAGTCCATATACACACAATAACCCGAGAAAATAATTCGATCGTCAATATAACGATGAGAGACCATTAAGAAAAGAATAAAAAATAATAAAATAACGTTGAATCATCAAGCTGGTAACGATGTATAATTACGAGAAAAAAAAATAAATAAATAAATAAACGCTGAAGTTAAGTAAATAATAAAAAATAGCGAGGCCAGGTGGAATTCATGCTACAATACTAGCTTAATAATCGAAGAATTATATAAGAAATATGAAAAGCACGAAACTCGTTAACAATATTATGTTAACGCGAATTGTCAACATTTTTTTGTATAAATCCATCCAACAGCTGGATTATTAAGACGTACAGAAAACAAAAAAAAAGTAGTACTTTACGATCCCCACACAATCAGCTTGTATATGACTATAAACGAATTTATAACGAAACGTCATGTGCACTCATCATTTTTCGACATTTTCTGGATCATTCATTGCAATCTTCTTCAATAGAATCAAATTAAATATTTTCCAATCCTCGACTTATGAATGAACTTTCAAATCGATCGTTAATCAAACTTGTGAAAAACACATTGTTCTAACAATTTAATTATTTTTCAAAATACTCAATTAACAATTTACGATTTTTACTACCTTACTCGAAATTCAAGTTTATTTCTTTGGCTTTGAAAAGTAATAATAACATTAAAATAGTTATTGTTATGATTGTTGTTATTATTGAATATTTGTGTGCGTTAGATTATTTGTTATCGCTATTTTTTCCTGGAGAACTTCGTTTCGTATAAAATCAAACATTTGAATTTTGTTGGAGTAAATATAATTGGGATAACAATAATAATAACATAATATTCATGTGAGCCTGACGTTTAGACAGAAGGAGAGTGAAAAATTTCATTACTAACGATACGAATTTTCTAAATAATTTTATCCTCCGAATCTAAAAGTGAATGATACCGTTGAAAAAAATAAATTTCTAATAGAAGAAGTATTGATCGTTATGAATATCAATTTACAAGCGTTCGTGTAGAAAATCAGTTTTTATGAATGTCTGATTTAACGATTCATGATCGCAATGCCAATTGATATTATTCGTTTATTTTCTTATTCGTATTAATATCCGAAGACGCACGTAACCAAAAGGTTCGTCTTGAAAACCACACGTGGACGATCGATGTTCTAAAAAAAAGTTGAGTGAATTTCCGGTTGAGATTATTTGAGAAGGACAAACAAAAACATACATATATTTATTAATAATAATGTGCAAATAAATCTTCAGTAACGTCGTGCCTATCGCGATGTAATAACCGCTCATTTATTCATTTCACGTTCTATATTTAATATCGTGGGGTCGGAGAGGTCTTGCAAAGAACTCACCCGTAGGTGATACATAGCTCTCGAATAGAGATCGTTTTTTTACCTGAAGAAATATAAAAACAAAGTAAAAAAAATAACCTTTAGAACCGGAGATCACGAGAAAGCTCGCACCGGATTTTTAAATGATGGCGAATTATAAAAAAATACAAATTAATTAACCACAACATACATTTATAAACATATGTATATGTATATATTTATATATAAATATACATATGTAAATATTTGTATAAAAATTTACACGACTCCGTTATACAAATCTCTTCGGGTGAAGGTCGCGGGTGTCTACAAGAGTGGATGTTTGCAGTTTTCGTGAAGATGTTCGATGCGTTGTAGTTTCCGCAAAAAAAAAAATAATAAATATATCGAGATTGTTGAATTCGTTTTTTTTCTAATAATTAAGAAAATAAGGCACGGATATTGCGGTATTACGATTACATACATATAAAAAAAAAAATAGAATACACCATAGGATAAGCGAGAAATTATGCGCGCGCGCGAGAGAGAGGGGGAGAGAGAGAGAGAGAGAGAGAGAGAGAGAGAGAGAGAGAGAGAGAGAGAGAGAGAGAGAGAGAGAGAGAGAGAGAGAGAGAGAGAGAGAGAGAGAGAGAGAGAGAGAGAGAGAGAGAGAGAGAGAGAGAGAGAAGAGTATGAAAATTCTAGGTGAAAGATGCACAATACGATCTTCCCGAAGTATATTGATTCACGATTATATAAACCAAGAAACAAAGCAAAAAATAAAGAACAACAACAACAAATATATAAAAATTTTAATATATACGAGTGACAGTGCACTCTCCATTATAAGAGATAGAGCTTAGCAATTTTAGATTGAATTTCAACGATTGTAAGACAGGGATGATCGATTGAATAAAAAATAAATGAAAAAAGAGAAATAACGTGAAAAAAATAATAATAAGAAATGTTGATTATGTATAGTGTGGAATACGAGGATGGGATTGATAGGCGAATTCGTTGTTGTCATTGAATTTATTCGGCTCAAATGATTGCAAATAAACTCGAAAAAAAAATATTAAAAAATCATGAAAATATATAAAATACCGATCGATTTATGGAACGATCGATAAGTAAATGCGACGAATTTTCCAAAAGTTCGAAATCACCCTATCGTTAACGCTGGTTCTATCTGTACTTTGTATATTTTATCGATGTTACTCGAGGTCCTGTGAAAATCGACTCTGAACAATAATTACACCCAAAAACTGGACGTAAATTTTTGTTTAATAAAAATTATATTTTGATGTCCCGTTCGATTTTATTAATTTGAAAGAATCGATTGAATTTTTACCAACACTCGATCGATGTTAGCTCGAGAATTGTTGTTTCTTTCTATTTGTTTAACATTAATGAAGGAAGGATTTTCACGTAACCTCGAGTATCGCTGTAAAGTTATAGAAAATGAATTAATTTTCATCAAGAAATCACCGTAACGTTGATCATTTTCGAGATTGTCCAACGGTGAAATAATTTACAAACACAAAATAAAAATATCTACTATATTGCTGATGTTTTGAGAAAGGAGCCCGGACGATGAGAAAAAAAATTGTTCGGTTGAAATAAATTTGGTCGAAAATTCAATTGACGCGAAGAAAAATAAAAATAGAGTGTACAATTTACTGAATTTGTAAATCGACCGAAAATCAAATTTAATTCGATCAAATTATTTTTGTTCTTCATTCAATTTTTGTAAATCGTCATTAACCAAACATACGAGCGGATTTTATTTCAAGTGCTTAAAATTGAAATACCAGGATCTCGTTGAGTTGAGAAAAAAAAAAGGAATTTTTTTATCAACGCGAATGAGAACGAACGTAGAATCGATGAAAAGTGGAGATAACCAGAAACGAAAAAAATAACAAACACTCAGTCCTCGGAGAGACTTTTTACAAATGGCGAAAAAAGCTCGAAAACGAACGAGATTATGAGGAAAGAAAAATATGTCCGAATTCTCGTGATGCTTACGAAAGCGTGAACGCACATATCAGGGAGCGAGTAAGAGAGAAATAGAGACGTTAAATAATGAATTTAAAATAGCTATCATCAGCAAAACGGTATTAATTATATATAGGTTGATAAATGAAGAGATTTAAGAAATAATTAGGTGATCGTTGATAGATTCTATAAGTTTAACGATAAAGTGACGAGAGAGAGAGAGAGTGAGAGAGAGAGAGTGAGTGAGAGAGAGGGGGAGAGAGAGGGGGGGAGAGAGAGAGAGAGAGAGAGAGAATGAATAAAAAAGATTACGATGTTGATTATGACCCAATAAAAAATTGTACACATCGCAAAAGACCGAATACAAGAAAAAAAACATTAGTCGTTAGGTAGGAAAATTAAATAATTATTTTTTAATTATGCCGCAGTTTCAACACTGTGCGCTTTTTATCGTTGTACCCTTCCATTTTTCCCTTCTTTACCCTCCATATATCTCTGTTAAAATATATTCAAAAAATTAATAAAAGTACTCAACCTGGAGGCAGGTATTTGAATTCAAGAATTTTTGTTGTAGCAACTCGTCAAAATGCTTCAATTTATTTATATGAAATGAGACTTATAATAGTAAAAAAATAATTTTTTTTTTTAATCGGAATCGGAAAACAATTATTTTAACGAATAAAAAAAGAAACGAGGCAATTGCGGGTCGAGTACGAAATTTTTCGTTATTCTCACATTTTTAATAATCAATTTCAAATCATTTTTAATATCATGTGTGTGCGTGAGCATGACAAACCAACGAAGAAACATAAGTGAGAGATACGGCAATAAGATTCGTTGGTCGATGAAACTAGACTCTCGGCTGCGGTGTTCGAATCTAGGCGCATTGAGAAAACAACATTTTTTACAATTTCATTTTATTCGAGTGTTATTGAAATCGAAAACTCTGCAGGTTCAATATAATTTTTTAAAATTCTTATATTTCATTTATTAGCTGCAATCAGTCGTAATTATTTAACACCAAAAAAAATACGATTCGAAAAACTGACTTTTCGTCAAACTTTTATTCGTTGATGACGAAAAAAAAAGAATAATTTTTTAAATTGTGATAAAAGTAAAAATGTGGCACATCGATTAGCTCCGACTCGACACCGGAAACGAAAGAAAATTTTAACTCTCAAAGCGATATGTATATTTGCCCCAACGACCACTCAAATCTCGTGCAAATTCAGGCTAGGCTTTTAATCTAGGCAATTTCAATTTCGCACGATTAGGACATAAATAATAAACGATATTACGACGGGAAAAAAATAAGAAGAAAACAGAATAAAGTAGCCTGATGCGAAGAGGGCGACGTTGGTGCTGGTGATTAAGATGATGACGTTTTCATAAAAATAACGAGAAGATAAAGGGCTAATTAAAAATGGAAAAAAAAGAAAAGTAAAAAACAAAAAATCGGAACACAGAGTGAGTTGATTGAATTGAATGGAAAATCGCGTGACAGCGTGAATTAAAAGGTATCGCCATTGTTAAAGAATAGAGAGGAGAAAACAGAGAACACAAAAAAAATCGGTAAACAAATAATCAGATCGCTTTCGGAGTCAGTATCAAATTAACGAAGATTTGAGAATTTTGCAACCGATGTTTTGGTGCACGTGGGTGTGTGTGTGTGTGTGTGTGTGTGTGTGTGTGTGTGTGTGTGTGTGTGTGTGTGTGTGTGTGTGTTTGTGTTTGAGTGTATGGAAATATTTCGTTGTTCCGCAGTAACCGTGAACATCGGTGTATTTGAGCTCGTTGAAAATTGAGTTGAAAAAAAAAAAACAAAAAAAAAAACAAAAAAAAACAAAAAGATAATGAAAAGAAAAGAAGAAAAAAAATACAAAATCATGCAAAACAAAATAAAAGTGATTTTATTCGCTCTACAATTAAAGACTGGTCTTCGATCGTAATTCATCGTGCTCGAGAGAAGAAGAGACAAACTTTGTAGAAACAAAACAAAAAAAAATAAAAAAGCCACATTCACAGGAAAGTCGGAAATACGTGTTTCGCATTTCATTTGTTATTGTTATTTGAGTAAGACAAGCATAATATATTCAATTTTACCGTATAAAATATATATTTGCAATGAAGTACGTCGGGAAGTACGTCAAAAATGGACGTTTTCTTTAATCTTTTCTCGAATCTTCAATTTTATTTTTCCGTTGATCAAAGAGAGTAGAAACGATGGAAAAAGAATGTATACAAAAACAAAACGCGATGCTCTTTGTTTGACGATGGTCTGCAGTACCGTCTTCAACACCATCAGTAATTGAGCGATGATATATAAACACGTGTATAATTATGTATATGAAGGATTTTTGGCTAAAGTATGTATTCCAGACGAATCCTACATTTGTTTAATTATTTTTAATTCAATCCACATCCAAAACTCCAAAAAAAAAATAGGAATCTATGCCAAATTAAAACATTTTTTGGAAAAGACATTGAAGTTTAATTTTAAAAAATCCAAACTTTTAATCAACTAGTATTTATAAAAGTGATTGAATCACATAAAAACAGCAGAACGACTGAAAAAAGTACTGAAAAAAATGAAGCTTTAGTGTATCGTATTTTTTTGCCTTAATGCGAAATTCACCAAAGAGAAAAATTAATTAAAACATTAAAATTTTGCCATATGGTCAGAAAAACTTCATATACGTATGTTTTGGTGCATACACAGTTATACAACATCGTTGGTAGCCGAGATATACGCTTAGAGTGATTTAAAACGAATATTAATATAACACGACTGCCACCGTTTTGTGAGAAAAAAAAAACAAACAAACAAAAAAAACAAAAAAAAACAATACAAATAAATAAAATAAAAAAGAAATAACGAAAAAGAAGTTATTATATACAAACGAAACGCTATACAGGAACAATACGATTGATGCATTTCAAAATTAGATAATGGTTTTTACGCCGTCTTTTAATTATTGTATTGGCCACGAAGATTCGTTGCAATTGGTCCTTACACACTGTATTATTCACATACACAAATGTATATATTGGTATATGTATATATATATATATACGAATATCTATACATATACATATACATTGTTCATTGTTTTAATGGAAAATGAAGAAAAGAAGGCTCATAGAACGAAGCGAGAAAAAAATAGTGGAAAAAAAACAAAAAATACGCGTTATAAATAAATAACGTGAATTCTCATATCCAAAATGTTCAGGCGGTTATCGAAGTCTCGCGGTAATTAATGATACTGGCCCCATCTGCGATTACAAAAAAACTGCACGCGATCCAAGCAGAGGATATAATTATTAAATATCGTTATATATACAACATTTTTACGGGATATACTTAAATAGCGACATATAGTAGTGGTTTAAAAAATTTAAATAAATAATTAACAGAAAGAACAATTGAAAAACAGTCTAACAATATACGAAGGAGGAGGAAGAGGGAGGGGGGGAGGGGTGCAAAGAAAAAAAAAGAAAAAAAAAAGGAAATTGCGAAAAAAGAGAAACGATTTAAGCTAATTATTGTTGTCTATAATAGAATTTCGTGTGTAAGGAATAATTTTTAATTTTTAAAATGAACCGTGGACATTCCGCACGAACGAAAGATAGCAAGAGAGCGAAAGAGTGAAAAATCGTACGAGTCTGAGTACAAGGAACAAACCAATAACAAAACAAAAAAGAAGAAAGAAAAACATAAATTTAGTGCAAGTGGATCGTGAGAGTTAAAGAAATAGTAACTACTAGAATCCTAAGAATATATGTATAAATAAATATATATATATATATGGGGCATTTCACGCCAAATCCGCCACTTTTGAAATTTGCATTTTTTATTGTTTTGATTTTTTTTTCTCTAATAGAGCTCATTGGAAGGAACTCGTCTGATTTTTTTTTCAAATTTTTATCCCAACGCGTTCATCGGAAACGAATTTTTGAAAAAATTTTCCATTTTTTTCTTCAAATATCAATAACTCTCTCAAACATGCAGTAAACCGAATGGATGAGAGGTCAAAATTTTAGTTTTAAAACGTACTTACGTTTAAAAACGTGCAAAAAATTATCAACACATTACATGAACCAATTTTTACAATTCTAAACATGAAATGTTTTTTCCCACGTAGTTAGCCCCCTTCGATTTTGCTGTTGATTTTTTATAAAAAACTATTCTTTTTTTAAGGAATTTTAAGCCTAGTGTGATTGTGGGGAAATCATCCGTTGTATATTTTTATAATTAAAATATAGATTTTTTTTTTTACAATCAATTATCTATAACTCCCTGAAAAATCGAACAAAGTGAATCCTCTAGGGGGTTAACATTTTTGTTCTGAAATGTACTTTTGTTTAAAAATATGTGAAAAATTATTCCAAGTTTACTTCACCGAGTTTTTCCAATTCTAAGATAAAATAATCTTTTTTCATAGTGCTTGTACTAATTAATTTGTTTCTTTAATGTTTGTACGCAAGCACGATTCATTTAATGAATTTTAAACTAAGTACGAACGTGAGAAAATAGCTAGTCCTATTTTTCAAATAGTTAATGTTATTAAAGATTTTTGTTGTTCATTAGACTAATATTTCTCCACGATTATACTGGTCTTAAAATGCATTAAATGAATAATAGTTTCCTATAAAAATTTAACAGCAAAATCAAAAGGGACTAACTCTGCGGGAAAAAACATTTCTTGCTTATAATTAAAAAATTGATTTATGTAATCTTTAAATAATTGTTGACTAATTTTTAAACGAAAGCACCTGCCAAAACGAAAAATTTGACCCCCTTGTCCATTCGGTTTGTATGATTTTTCAGGGATTTGTGCATGATTAATAGTAAAAAAAATCAACAATTTAATTATAAAAAATACAACAATCAATTTCCCCACCATCAAACTAGGCTTAAAAGTCATTAAAAAGACGATAGTTTTTGATAAAAATTCAAGAGCAAAATCGAAGGGGGCTAACACTGTGGAAAATAACATTTCTCGCTTAGAATTTGAAAAATTGTTGTATATAATATTTTGATAAATTCCTAAATATTCTCACACGAAAGTACGTTTTAAAACTAAAATTTTGACCCCTCATCCATTCGGTTTACTGCGTTTTTGAGAGAGTTACTGATATTTGAAGAAAAAAATCGGAAATTTTTTCAAAAATTCTTTTTTGATTAACGTGTTAAGATAAAAATTTGAAAAAAATCAGACGAGTTCCTTTCAATGAGCTTTATTAGAGAAAAAAAAATCAACACAATAAAAAATGCGAATTTCAAAAGTGACCGATTTGGCCTGAAATGCCCCATACACATATATAAATATATATATACATCTATCTATGTATATGTATATTCACATATACATATGTTATATTGTACATATCCGTATGTGTATATATGTATATACGTATTATTTAATTGATAATTTAACGAGGCAAAAGAAAAAAGAAAGAAAAAGAAAATCCAATTACCAATATTATTATACGAATTCTATAAATAAAAGAATGACAATGAAAAAATAAATGGAGTAAACGCGTTAAAAAGAAGAGAGGTCACGTGTGCAAAACGCCTCGTTCCGTTGAGAAAATGTGAATTTTAAATGTACTCGTGCCGTATTTATTGGCGTCACAATACCGTAGCCGTGTTAATTAGAAAATGTCTTATACCTAAGCACGGTTTCTCATGTTACGTGTTGAACTATGTTATTATTAATCGAGAGAAAAAGGAAGAAAAAACTCATTAACAGCAACAAAAATATATAAAAATCACGAAAAAAAAAGAAAAGAAACGAAAGAAAGATTTATCTAAAAATGTTTCATTTCGTTGCGATATTTGTTTGAGATTTTCATATATATATACATACATGCATATATAAAAATATGTATTCAGAGATAAAAAACAAAAGAAATAATGAAAAGCGTCGGAAAAAAGTAAAAGAGTGTACATTAACGATTGACTATGTTGATACCTTGCCAATTAAAGTTACAGTAGTGTAAAATTTGCGCCTGGCTTTTCAGTGTTGAATCATCGTCATCATTAAGATATGTATCAACATATATATACATACGTACATATGTTTACATATGTATATATATTTATACATGTACATATAGAGATATATAAATAAATATGGCGGGCGTGTCTATACGATGTATTATTATACCTTTGAAAGGAGTTTGCGATTTAAAAAAAAACATATTATTGTTATTATTATTGATATTTTAATGATTACGAGGATTATTGTTATATAAATTTGATCTATATATACACAATTTTTAAACGTCCAACATTATGTAGCAAAGATGGTCGTACATCGAATGGACTGTTGAAAAAACCGTTTTATCATAATTATGTTCGTTTCGTCGAAAAAAAAAAAAAAAAAAAAAAACATGTTTCTAAATAAAATTGCCTTGGTCAGACTATTTTTGGCATATTCGCGATGGAATTATTGCATCGTTGAGTAGTTTTTCAAATGATTTTCATTAATGATCCAATTTTTGGATAGCTTCGCTATACGAAATACAAAAATATCGATTGGCCAGTGAAAACGAAAAGCTTTTTCTTCACAATTTAACAAATTAAACACTACACATATGTTCTGTGTATGCCAGATTGAGTATACACATCGCGCACATGCTCTTATAAACTTTTCAACTTCGAAATAAACTTCCGCGCGTCTTTATAAAACGTAAAATCTTTGACCACTTTCAATCGTTCGATACTCATAGATTGGTCCAATATTTTAAAGCGAAATTCAAACGTCGATCGTTATTTCACATGATTGAAAAAAAAAATGAAGATAATTGAACGAGACAAAAAATCACCGGAAGAAAATTGCATTTACTCTATTGTCAAAACGATTATTGTTATTATTATAAAAAAAAAGTGCCGATATTACGAGGAAAAGTTAGAAAAAAAATTAAGCTCTCTGCACTTGACGTTCTCCGGTCTTATATCTTCGATACGATTGACTTTATACATTTTCCCAAACTTCTCTGCAGAAATAGCACTCTTTGCTGTACTTATCGTTATCGAGATATAAATAATAATTAGATTAAAAATTTTATATATATATCTATGTATAAATATATATATATATATATATATATGGATATATATATATATGAAAAAATTGCGCAAATAATAATCGCTCTCCTAATTAGAAAAAATTATCAAGTCTCGTTGCGAGGTTCAAAGAATTTAACACGACCCCCGACTCATACTCATAAAAACAAAAATACTAAAAATAAAAATAAGACCTCAATTAATTGTGGCACACGTTGTACATTTTTAGCGATATCGTCGGTATCGAATATTGCTCTTATACAGATATTGAAACAATATCGTCACTCTCGTTGAATCGATACACGTTGTACGAATTTCTCGAAAACAAAAAAAAAAAAAAAGAAACAGAATAAAAATCTATATAAATATAAATAATAAAATTATGCAAACCGTATAAACTTTAACGATTAAAAATTTAATATTGGCACATACGCGCATTGCGAGGTACATTAGAATTATAGAAAAAATAAAACGAGCGATCGAGAGAGAGAGAGAAAGAATTACAAGTGCGAAAGGAACAATTGTAACACCAGCGGACTTGAAACCCGAATTTGACCGATTATCTTTATTTCTAAATCCATTTAACGTTTGTTTTCACAATGGCTTTGAGAGCACGTTGCCGAACGCTTTAGATATAAAATTAAATTTGAAGGAAAGCAATTTTTTTAATGTAAATCCACAACGTAAAGAATATACGAGTAAGAAAAAAAAAGCTTACGAAATTTGAGATGAAAAAAATAAAAATAAAAACGACAAAAGCAAAATATTACAGCGATAGTATGCTAAATTTACGCTGGTTGAGAGTGTCTCGAATTGTTGCAAATTTTTCATTGTATTTCGAGCGAAACACGGGATAATAATGATTTAATGGAGAAAAAGAAATCGATAATCGATAATAACAAAATACCCGATTATAGGAGAAATAAATTATCGAAATTTCTTCAAAGCTACTTGTTGTCAAATGGATGGAAAAAAACACACACACAAAATCGAAGGAATAAACACATTCCAGCACTTCTCAACCATCAAAACTTCCGTTCGTTTGTAAAAGCGTGTGTATAACAAATAGAAAATTTTCATATGTAAAAAAAAGTAAAAGAACAAACAAAAAAATAACAATGTGCGTGCAAATGATGCGTTGATTGGGTTTGTGTGATGTATAGAGACGCCCCCGCGACTTTGACCGTTCCTGATTCATTTATTTTATGAGAATGATATTTTTGATGTTTATAAATCACGTACGATCCCCTATTTCACTTAATTACATGGCGAAAGAACAAAGAAAAAAAGAAATACACACACACATACATACAGACACAGACACTCATATAAACACATTACCGAATGCTGTAACCCATTAACATTGCCGATATGGACAAAAGTTGATATGGGTTGGAAAGCATGAAAAACAAACGAGATGAAAGAAGAAAAAAGAAAACAAAAGAAAACGACGACGACGGAAGAAAAAATTTCAACAAATAAAAACTTGGCATCTGTAATTAGGATGTGCATGCACGCCAACGAAACTCGCCTCCCGAAGCTTTAAAACAAAAAAAAACATTACGAACAAAAAATAATGAAAAGCAGTTTGTTCTTCGTGCGAGAAAAAAGAAACTCAAGCCACGCACGAAAGCTGGCATTGAAGACACATTTACTATATATGAATATAAATATATAGAAATATATATTTATATATATATATATATATATATATCTTAATATATGCATTATTTCGTACGAGAAATCTGATTAACCAGAGAAACAAGAGACGAGGACGAGTAGATATCAATTTATTCGCGGTAGATGTTAAAACTAATGAAGAAAACAAAAAACAAACGGAAGAAAATGTCATATAACTTATTATGGAACGTATGAACGAAGGAGGCCTGAGTCGACCATCCACCCTTAATATTCCTCCCCCTTCTTCTATCTATCCACCAGCCTAACAACCAAAAACATATTGTAATCTATTGTAGATTGTTGTAGATAAATTATACGGTATACCGTAAATTGTTACTTTTTGTCGACAATATAAAATACACAGATATATAAGTAATAAAATCGTTTTTCTGTTTATTCATTTGTTCGAGCCTCGACGTCCGGAGCGTTGTTCAAACCCTTTTTTTTGCTTTCTTTAAATAGAAAAAAAGAAATACATTGAGCTGGCGATTATTTATTTTCAGAAAAATAAAAAAAATAAATAAATATTTAAGTTGCAAATAAATATAAATCAATCCTTTTTTCGTTAATTAAAAAAAAAAAATGTATCTATAGGAAAAGGATTTGGATTGAAACACTTGAACGTTCCATCATTCAATGAATTCAAGCTGTAACATTTATTACACATCATAAATTAACATGACATTGAGACTTAATGAGTTCGTACAATTTGAATAATTGCTTACACGTTATTCGACGAACCTTATTGGCTGATCGCGGGAGTGTTCGGTGACCCAACAACGTCTATTATGTCAGCCTTTACTTCTGTGTCCGTTTTCGGCAAAAGAGCCGGTGGAATTGTTAGTGTCTGGAATTTATTTCAAATTCGCTTTATTATTTTCATGAATTATTTCATGAAATTATTCAATGCTTCATGAAACGAGTATTTTTAGTTTCTCAATTATAACAATTTCGGAACCATCGAGTTAATAAATTTAAAAGAATAATTCAATTGAGAAATTGTTTGTTATTATAAATATCGAATACACGGTACGAGTTTTTTCTTAATTATTCTGATAATACCAGGTGAGTGAATAAAAATAATTGAATCAACGAACAATTGATTATTGTAAATGTTTAATGCAATAGTAATTTTTTCTCCAATGATTATTTCTTCCTCTATTTACAAGTATTAAGATTCAATATACACCAAAACGAGATCAATTTCCCATCAATAACTTTGAAAACACCATGTTGATGATTAAAAATTTGAAAAAAAAAAAAAAAAAAAAAAAAATGGATTAACGAACCTTTCCTGGTGCCAAAGCTTCGTACTGATGTCTCAATGATTGCAGCTCGTAATCACACGTCGCCAGCGCACCTCGAAGTTCGTAATGCAAAACAATGTCACTCCGTAAATCATTGAATTGCTGACAAATTTGTTCGGTCGGTGGTGGATTTAATTCTGCAACACGAAGTACAGGAAACAGAATAAAAAACGTCAATGGTTTTGAGTTGATTTTTCATTTTTTTGGATCGGAAATATATAGTGGAAAATTTGAGGAAACGCATTTTTTTTTCATTCGTACCGATTTGCAGCTCGTTCAACATCTGCTCGATACCCTTCATTTTTTTCTGGCCTAAACTGCTCGGTAGTTTTATTCTCTGCGATCGGAGTGTCGCGCCGCTGTTTTTCAAGTCTGGAAATTTGATGCCCGCAGTCTCGACCACCTGTAATTTAACGGTCTGAACAACGAGACCAACAGAAATTAAGCTATTTACTTGCAAGCGGTAAAGTAACAGAAAAGAGGAAAATGAAAAACATTCGAGACAGCAAAAAAGAGTTGACAAAGGAAATATCGATTATTATTTTTTTTTTTTATTATTTTACTCGCAAAGATCATATTTAAATCGAATTGCTTCCAGCTCTAATAACCAGTGTCCGTGAGGAAAAAAATGTTGAAAAAAAGTATATGCTACTTGTGAAAAAATGTAAATAGACAAAAGTAATAAAGCAAAAATTACACATATTATTATTGCAAAAATTTACAGCGTTAAAATTTTTTGAACTTACGTGAGAAGAATCGGATTTGTTGGGTCTATTTCTTGACGAACTACTGTTCTTTTTAGAAGATTTTCTTTCGCTCTTTCTCGGATCTGCTTGATGATCTGCAGCAGTTATTAATTTTTGCAGATCCTGAGTCTTTCTGTCTCTCTCCTTCTTTCTCTGTTCAATTTTTCTCAATTCAGCCAGCAATGTTTGTTCTTCTTCGACTTGCTCCGGTGTGCGTGTAAAAAGCTTTTTCAGCTGTTCTTTTCTACGCTTTTCATGATCAGCATCGAAGGAGTAAATTTTTTCAGAGTAAGATTTTGCTCTGGTAAGAGCTCCGCAGACTTGATAATATCTGCAAAAAAAATTGTATTGTTTATACTTGGCGAAAGAACAATTCTTGATTTGATCTTTTTATTTCTTGATTGAACTTATAAGATTCAATCAAGTTTAATTAGTTAACAAATTTTTTATATCAAATTGATAAATAAACAAATTCTTTTCTGGGGTTTCGATGAAAACTTCAATAATATAAAAAAATATGTATCAACATATTGAAAAATGATTCATTTTCAAAAGACCGGTTGTTTGAAATTGGATTCAAAGCATGTCTGAGGTACTCGAGACCCAGGGTAACCCAGAGCTAAAGGGAGAAACAGGGTTAAGAATGAAATTTTAGGAAGAATTTGTTTACCTTTCTTTAAGTTCTTCCACAGATCTTTCAGGAAATTTGGCACGATCCCACCGATCGTTAATAATAATAAATCTGAGATCGAACTTTCTGCACAATTCAAAAAGATGATCGGTTTCTGCCCGGGTCCAATTGTTTTTTACCAAATATTGTACGTATTCTGCATTAGAGTAAGTGGGAATGGGAACTTTTTTGTTGAATTTAGCGAAAGGATATTCTTTGCCAGCATCAGTGACTCTGCGCCAATGATGAAAAACAGCACCGTCAGTTCTAGCAGGATTGGTGAACGGCGTCCATTTCCACGGTCTCACTTTTTTCATACCCAATTTAGCACGTACTTGTTTATATCCGGTTCCCGTGTCAGTCGGATAAATCGGTGGCACGTCATTGTTGTCTTTGCACAATAGTGCAAACACTTCGCGGTGCATACCCTCGGGACGTTTCGGCACTTTGTAATCATAACGACGTTTGTTTTTCTTATCATTGCCCAATATAGACTCCTTCGTCAGTTCCGTTGCACTTGGGGCTTCAATGTCCAAAATATCGCGCACGTCCGTCATTATTTATCCAATAAACATTAATAAACACTTTTCGTAAACAATTTCAGAGTTGGTCGCGATATCAAGATTTTCTAACCTTTAAATTGACACATTAAACATCGCTATTGTGTGGCTCTCTCTTTTTTTCTTTTTTCCGTTCGGTGGGGCCTCAGTATTGGAGGAGGCGATCCATCTGGCTTCTGGATCCTGGATCCCCGTATCGGCCAATGGGCACTATTGTGTGGTTCTGTTTTCGGTTACATGTTGTTTTATGTGAGCTTGCGGTCCGTAGATGCGCACACAATTTACTCGTTCAGTTAAAGCAATACGAAAATGGGCCGGTTGTTCGAATTTCTAGGTAGCCTATCTGGCGGTTAAAAGCATTGAGGGCGGGTTGTTCCAACTTCTGGGTAGCTTATTTGGCGGTTAAAAGCATTGACTTGCAGACCTTTAACTGCCCGATAGGCTTACCTAGAAGTTGGAACAACCCGCCCTGACTCGCGACCTTTAACTTCTGGGAAGCTTTTCCGGCGGTTAAAAGCGTTGACCTGCAGACCTTTAATTGTCAGATTGGCTTACCTAGAGGTTGGAACAACCCGCCCTCCATACGTTTCTACCAGGGAGACTAGAGTAAAGGAGTGGACACAGCGTGCTTTAGAAATGTACACGAAATCCCGGTCTGAAGCGGCGGCGCTGTATCGGTACAAATCCTATTAGATCAGACATACTGTTACTACTTATTTCCTAACCTCGATTTTTCAAAATACGTGCAATGTCTATGTTTACGTCAGGGAGTTTACGTGTACAAAATTTTTTTTTTATTAATGTACTGAGCTTCGATCTTGGAAGGAAATGAAATGTGAACATTTGATATTGTTTTATTCTACCAGACCCATCAGTAGAATTTTTTTTTTTTATCATTCATTTTGTAAATACTGGAAATAAAGTTATGTTTATCTGGCTCAATGGCCATTCTTATGTCGCAAATACTGATGGCATTAAAATTTTTTTATTCAGCATGAAAACGACGCGGGTAACACAGAAAACACCACACGAAAAAATCTGCCAACCTTGAAAGGTGATCGGAATTTCGGATCAATGCATGCAACAATCTCAGATTGTCGACACAAAATGTTATTTGCAAAATTTAACCGTTCCACAGATGAGACGAAACCACGCGCTGAAGACAATAAATCGTCTTTTTAACCTCCAATATCCTGTTCAATATACTGGGATTTGGGTTAGAGGCTTTTTTTTCTATTGCGCAAGCGCGAAACGGTCACTTTCACCGTGTGGACTAATTTTATTACTATACGTGTAGGATCTGTATACCTGGTGGCACAGCTACGAACTAATTCAAGACCGGATTTTGAGGACGCCGTTACTACTTATTTTCCTATGCTGTGTCCACTTCTTCTCTCTAGTCTCCCTGGTTTCTACGATGTTTGACAGTTCCACCACGAGTCGCGCCACGCTCCGAATTGTACCGACTGGTACTGACCTCTACCGCAGTTGTCCGAATGAAAACATTCTCTTATTGCTCTTATTATTATTGTTTCATTCAAAATTCTATAGTATGTACTTTGACACAGCCAAAATAAAATCGTTGAAATGTAATTTGCGATTATAGCCCTCTTATCAATTTGAAAAAAACATGATCAATCTCGGTGATTAAACGTTGCCTCGCATCAATGATTACTAAACTTTCAACGCTTGCTTCGTGTTGGGAAAAGATCACACCACTTTTTGGTCTACAGTGTGATTAAATGTGCATTGTTGACATTAGTTAAAAACGTTAAAAAAATCATGTTTTCGAGGTTCATTCGTCATATTAGTGAAAAATGGTTCAAAATGCAAGAACAAACATCCCGGAGTGTTCAATCGGCACGGGATGCTATTGTACGGGGTGGAATTATTGCAACAAGCGCTGTCGTTGTTGTCTGGATTTCAATATTTCTCTACACCGCATTTTACTATGCTTACATGCCCAGCATGTCTTACGTACGACCAGTTCATCTCCAATTCAAGTGAGCTTTCAATCTTACTTTTTTATTATTGAGAAATATGCATTTGTGACATGAAAAAATTGAAACCATTTCCAAAATACTAGCTGTTTATTACAATTTTACCGCCTAAATTTAAATAATTGAAATGACATAAGTATCAACAATTTATTGCACATTTTTGGCACTTCATTCAAGATCAATATCCTCAAAATTTCGAACATGTCAATAACATTATTTGTTTATAATCGTATTGTTATTCATAATATTACCATGGGTTAAAATTTGCATCATTCAAACGTGGTAAAACGTTTTTTTTTTCTTTTTTATATTTTCAAAATTTTCGACATCGTCCGAACCTTTACGACGAATTTAGTTTTTATGTCCCAAAAAATGATTGTCCAATTTTGATAGCCAAACGCTGCAAGTAAACGGCAGGCTCTACTACAAAAAGTGATTCTGTTGCATCCCAATAATACAAACCTCAAAGTCATTTATTAAGAAATGCATCAGTGTCTAGACGCCAAGGATTAAAAAGAAAATTTAATTATTGTATACAGATATAAGTAGAATTTTTAAAATAACTCCTTTGAATATGCACATGCATTCAAATTGTCTTTCGAGCGACCAAATGGCGACATTGAGACCCTAGTTTTTTGTTTGGCTCAACCATTTTTTTGTGTTTTAAATTGACAATTCCTTTCTTGCAGGTCCTGCGATAAAGATAAAGGGATTTGTAGCTACCCTTCGGCGCAAGTGCAATTAACAAAGAAGCAACAAATTCTGATGGTCGGCCAGCCCTATAAAGTTAATTTGAATCTTGAAATGCCAGAATCTCCAGCCAATAAAGAACTCGGTAAATATTTGACATAAAACAATGAATAAATATAATTGAAAGAAAAAGAACAATATTTATAGCTGAACATAAAAAATGAGAGTCAAGAGCAACGGCAGCGGCTCGACGCCAAGTATTACAAAAAAAAGCTAACACAAGCCTTGCCGCATTTTTATATATTATTTATACTTAATTACAAATAAGAGAAGAATATTCACAATCAGTCATGAAGGAAAGAGAAAATTACAAAAACCATTTCTTGATGTTTTCATCTATTTACAGGAATGTTCATGGTGTGTGCTCAATTGGAAAGCCGGGACGGTGTCCTTGTGGAACGTTCGTGTCGATCCGCTATGTTACATTATCGCAGCACTTTACTCCACCTCCTAACAACTTTTACATTCTCGCCAATGCTAATATTTGGATCTACCGAAGAAAAACAGTATGTCACTCTTGAATTATTTGGTAACTTCGAAGAGGATCAAGTGAGTCATTTTTTCTTTTTCTATTTAAAAAATAAATAGATTGCGCATTTTATGTACAAACTCTTTTAGTTTTTAAATTCGATGCTTCGTTTTCACACCTGCAAAATCTGATATTTTTGTTTCCCGAAAATCGTTTCTTATAATGAATCGAAGATTTATTGTAAAAAAAAACGAGAATTATTGCGTTGAAAAAATGTCAGAAATTTACATGGCAGAAGATGATGAAAAAAACGTTAATTAATCAATTGATTGACTAATTTTATTCGTTTTTGTTTGTATTTTTATCAGAGTCATCCAGTTACGATCGTTCACGTAGAAATTCAATCTCGGCACATCGAGTTTTATTCCGCAACGATAGGGATAAACGCCCATCTCTCGGGCCTTCGTTATTTGATGTTTCATTGGCCCATTTTATCTGCCCTTGTTGGCATTGGTACCAACCTGTTTTTCATAGCACTTATATGCATACTTTCGTATTTGCACTTTGCGTATGAAGAACCGACGGGTGATACGGGATTTGAATATGACAAGGGTGACAGCGTAGACAAGGATCTCAAATCGGACAGTGATTGTGAGTATGAGGCATTTTCAGTATTGCTATTTTTGACTTTCTAATATTTCGATATTTTATTTTATTATTGTATTACAATTTCATAAATTTTATTTTATTCAAAAAATATATTATTCCTTATTTTCATTAAAAAAAACGAATTAATTTTGCAAATGATCCTTATTATTGAAAATAATATACAGGTTCGTTGGATTCGTCCTCATTGGAGGATACGTCATTAATGGAGGCGAGTAAATCCAAAGACGAGTCAACGAAATCATCGAATCCATCGAATGAGCCTCGATACATACAAGAATTCGGCGCTGATTACGACCACATAAGCGAGAGTGAAGGTTGAAAAAATGCACATGGGTGAAAAAAAATATACTTCACAAGTCATTTTTGACTTGTTACTTAAATTTTTTTTAATATTTTCTATTAAGACACATTCCACAGAAAAATTGCTGGAGCGCACTCTCCGTATTGTATGTAAATTTTTTTCTTTACATATAAATTGCGTTGTAATATACATTTTTTTCTTCGTAGAGTCATTCATTTTTTTGTACATACACACGATTCTAGGAGAAAAGAAAACCGTATAATCGAAACTCGTGCATTTAAGTATTGTATGATATTAAATAAAGTTTCATGTCTTTATTAACACGACGAAAATTGCGTTGATCATTTATCTAAGAAGCTGTTACTTCATTTGCAGTTTAATAAATTTACAATTCCGATAGAAAACTGCTAAAATTTCTGAGAAAGGAAAATGAAGATTTAGCGCTTTTTCTATCCCCGGTAAAAACAAAAAGAAATATTTATAAATCGGTTTTATGAGGAAGCCGAAGGAGTCCTGTGTGGCGCAGGAATTGTTGATTAGCCGGTAAGATATCAAAATCATAAAGTTTTCCCTTGTTGAAACTTTGAGCGCGTTTTTCTTAAAACTGTATTTTTCCCAACTGCTGGAGTGATTATTCAAAAACTATTAAACCGATTTTGATGAAATTTGGTACACATCCTCTTTGTACCATCAGTTTGTCGGTGAACCTATATAATATTTCAATTCTAAAAATAAAACGTACTTTTGCCCTTAAATATAGCAAAAATTTCATGAAAAATCACAAAATTGACTTTATTAAGCTGTCATTTCGTGAATTTTGCATATATTTCCAAAATCCTGCTTCACCGAGAGCGTATAGGTGTTGCCTTTAAGAATCAGTTTGATTTTTTTGTTTTAGACAATTACAGCACGAGGGAGAACTTCAGCAGTGCGGAAGCTTTTTGAGCAACTTTCTCTGAACATCGATGTACACGACTGGCAATTTGCATTAAAATATATATATATATATATATATTTGCATACCTAAGATATCAAATAAAAAGCACACAAAGTTACAAATTTCCATGTGTGTATTCTTTCCATGAGAAAAAAATCACGAAAAACCCCTAATTTTTGACCTCTTAAATGACCCCTTAAAAGCGATGATATTTACGCTCCTTCTAAACTCGTTCAATTCTCTTATTAAAGTAACGTTTTAATGAAATTTCTATCGGAGTCTTGTCGATCATTGTGAGGATGATATTTCTGATGCTTGTTCGCGAAGATGTGAGATGATTTAGTATTTGTGATATGACAATAATGATCGTAATTATAAGAGATTTGTTCGTACATGGTGTACAATGTTTTCATAGCAGCAGAGGAAAGTATTTTCTTCTTTTTTTTTGTTTCTCAGGTGACAATATCACGAATGTACGGGGAATAAAATGTCTTGAGGTACAATGGTACAAATGTTGCATTACAAGGTAAAGAAACCTCATGGCTACGCCATCGAATGGACTTCTGTACGTGAAAACACGATACGAAGCAGAGAGAACGAGGTTTGTATATTTGCGTCTCTTTTCTTCTCTCATTCTCTCTCTCTCTCTCTCTCTCTCTCTCTCTCTCTTTCTCTCTCTCTCTCTCTCTCTCTCTCTCTTTCTCTCTTATCCTTTTTTTCCTTCTTTTCTTCTTTTCTTTCTCTCTCCTTTTCTTTTTTTTCTGTTTCACTCTTTCTCTGTCTATTCTTCCCTTTTTCTGCTCATTCGATCTCACTCTCGCTCGTTCTAGTGCTCCTTCTGCCCTTCTCTCCTTTCCCTTCTCTCTCTCTCTCTCTCTCTCTCTCTCTCTCTCTCTCTCTCTCTCTCTCTCTCTCTCTCGTTTTTTGTTTTTTCTCTCTTTTCTCTTTATCTCTTTTTCTGCTGCTTTGGATGCTGCGTTCGAATGCGTACGATGAACCGGTTTTCTGACTCTACCCACCCATTGTAAAGTCGCTCTTTCTCTCTTTTTCCCTTCCTCTCTCTGTCTCTCTCTGTCTTTTTCTTATTCTTTCGTACCTCTCTCTCTCTCTCCCTCCCGCCCTCTCACTCTCTTTCATTCTCATTTCTCTGATTCTTCAAAGAGGGTTAGTGAGAATTCGTGTGGTTCGCTTGTGTTTTTCTTGGCTCGTTACCCAAGATTCAGACAGGTGTGCAGCAGCCGAGGCGAGCATAGCTCTTTCGCTCCCAGCGACTGTTATATTCATTTACCGAAGCTATATCTCTGCTTTTGCGCGGCATAAAATAAAACTCGCTCTTTCTCTCTCTCTCTCTGTCCCTTTCTTTATCTTGCGGGTAAAACCATACGCACAACGGGATGTATTCAAATTATTTACAGCTTTGTATCCCGGGATAAATAATAATTAGTTACGAGCCTTTTTTTCGCATAATTTTATAAAAATATCAATATTACCAAATGTCTCTAAGAGATATTTCTTCGGGTCAATCACAAATTTCGAAGTTACTTTTTCCAATGAAATCTCAAAGAAGTTCCGGAATTTTTTTCATTCTCATATTAACGATGTTATAAGAATTTTTTTCGATACTCGCACTCAGTTCTTCATATATGTTCCGTTAAATTGAAAGAAATAATGTAGAATTTTCTTCTTTAAAGCACATATTTCTTGAATCAAATTCATTTTTCTCCCATAATGATGCACTTTAGAAACGTCCGAGGGTCTTAATAGAATGTAGGGAAATCCAGGATTTAATGGTTCATAGCTTTTCGTAGAGGGATCTAGCAAACGTATGCAGATATCCTTTAACTAGACTTTTGGCAAGGCCTGCTCATGCATATTTTATGCATGCACGAAGCGCAAATTTAAGCTGACTGGATATAACGTTTCGGATAGCAGGGAAAATATCCCTACAGTTATCCCGCCATGTGCCTTTAATCCCGAATTATCTCATAATTAAATCGTACACTATCGGAAGAGAGACAGAGAGACGAGGGATAAAAATTTATATACAGGGACCGAGAATTTCGTCAAGTCAACGCGGGCTAAAACTTTCGTCCCCGAAATCCTAAGTCTGACTTAACAGATTACGAAAATTCGAGACTCCTTCGTTTACATTTTATATTCGGGAGCGTGAGAACTTGCATTTGAAATTCTTCTCGGCACTGGTTAATTTTCATTGATTTCTTTTACGAGATCGATCGAAACCCTGGTCATTTTTTACCCGGCAACCGGGCAGCTCTTTTCTATTTTTTTCAACCATAACATTGTTTACGAATACGATTTTTATTACAATATTTATTTTACCTGCGCTTCGATTGTTTTATTTCTTTTTTTATTTGCTTCGGATTTGTGAAAAAAAGACTTCGTTATACTTTCTGTGGTTCATTTTATTTTTAACTATGTACACATAATAATGAAAACATTCAAAAATAGTATCGTGCTCGTGAAATCGTGGCGTACTCGTGCAGTTAATTTTAGTAATGTATATATGCGGGTTTATGGCTTTATATGCAGGTATATAAAATATATACGGAGCATTCCACGCCAAATCGACCCACGTCAGGCCCTTCAATTTTTTGATTTGGCTGAAAATTTTATGTGTTATATGACCCATTGAAAGAAGCTCACTTGATTTTTTTCAAATTTTTTTCTCCATACATTTGCGAGATATGATTTTTCTTCAAAATTCGATGTTTTTTTCTTCAAATGACTGTAACTCTCTCAAAAATCGACCAAATCGAACTTTTTTTTTTAAAAGGTTGGTTTTTTACAATACCGTTGGAAAAAAAATACGAAAAAATGATTGATATTTGTTTTCTAAATTATTTCGCAATTTAAAGAAATTTAAAACAAAAATACATTGCTTTTAAGATGTTTACCCTTTTTAATTTTTTTCCAAAATTTCACAAAAAACTTTGATCAATTAAACGATCTTTGAGACTAGTTCCATCATGGGCAGATTTTTTATTATACTTTTTTCTCATTTTGAAAAAAAAAATCATTTTTTTTTTCCAGTTAATTTGGATCAAAACGAACTTTTTTTTAATGTAGGTTTTTACCAGACTTAGAAAAAATTACGAAATAATGATTGAAAATCGTCCCCTATTTTTTTTTTTTTTTTTCAATGTTTAAGCAAAAAGTCATTAAATTTAAAATGTTGGACACTTTTTTTTCAACAAATTTACAGAAACAACCTTGACCAATTAAATGATTTTTGAGACCAGTCCCATCGTGGAGAGATATTTCTTCATTATTTCTTTTCTTAGTTTCAAAACAATTTTAATTTTTTTTTTCGTTAACTCGTACCAAAAGGACTTCTTTCATATTAGAAATGTTGGTGTGAAACAAAATATCAAAAATATAGTTCGATTTGGTCCAAATTGACTGGAAAAAAAATGAATTTTTTTTCAAAATAAGAAAAAGAATATAAGAGAAGAAAAAGAATATATCATTGGTCAAAGTTTTTTTGTAAAATTTTTGAAAAAAATTAAAAAGGGCAAACATCTTAAAACTAATGTTTTTTTGCTTTAAGTTGCTTTAAATCGAGAAAAAATATGGAATACAAATATTTTCGTATTTTTTTTCCAACGGTACGATAAAAACCAACCTATCTATAAAAAAAAAGTTCAATCTGGTCGATTTTTCAGAGAGTCACAGTCATTTGAAGAAAAAAATAACGAATTTTGACAAAAATCATATCTCACAAGTGGATGGACGGAAAAATCTGAAAAAAATCAAGAGAGCTTCTTTCAATGGGTCATACAACACATAACGTTTTCAGTCAAATCAAAGAATGGAGGGGTCTGACGTAGGTCGATTTGGCGTGGAATGCCTCATACGTATATCGATCGATAGATAATCGGTGCAACAATCTCGTTGCACCCTATCATGTTTTGCCAGGCAACTAGTCTCAAAATTAGCACAATTTGAGAATCGATCGGTATACACCAATAGCTTGACACGCGCTTTCACTAACTTTTGATAGAAAAGCCACAAAAACAAAAGGTTCAATGTTCGATCGAGCCATCAATGATCGATTTTGATTGTCCGGAAGATCAACATCGACGTGGCAAACTTATTAACGTTATTATTTTTCCTCCTCCCTTCTAAATGCACATTTCAATCAAAAATAATCGTCCCAACGTGGAATCGCGAGATATCATTTTTTTCGTGCTATTATTGTTTTCCAATAGATTCTCTATCCACACAACAAACATCAGAGCATATAACTGTTGTTTATTTATTTTTTCCTCAGTATAAATTCCTCATAATTTTTTCCACGTAATAAAATTTGCCTCAGGTTCGAGCACCGTTTTCGTATATGAGCCAAAATTTTTATTTGTTTTTTGTACTCTTTTCCACTGGAAGGAATTATAAAAATATCAATTACGACAGTATCCCGGTGATACGGAACAAATATTTTAGTCAAAATATTTTATCGAAAATTCTAATGTGTTGAATTTCAAATAAAATACAACATATGAGCTTTAAATCGATAATATTTCACGTCGAATAATTTGGCAGTAATTTTTGCGAAATATTTTCCGAGTGGAGATAAATGATAATATTTTACGACAAAGTTTCGTAAGTTTTTTTTTATTAATGTTTCGTTTCTTTGAAAGAACGCAAAAATACCATTTTCTTTTCTTAATTATTCGCAAATGATTTATCGCGCATTTATTTGGATAGATTATTTCATTTCAATGTTCTCCATCCGTGCTCCATGCAACTTCCTCTCAAGAAAACCGTAACGCGAAGCGGTCCACCCCCTTGCAAACTTTTTCTTCGCAGGAAGAACTTTTTATCCACGGAATGCAATAACAACTTGTAAAAGTTTTAGTTTCGTTTCTATCCTTGAAAAATTCCCAACGGGTGCACGGATATGTACGCATATAGAAGTCCGGAAAAAGGTTCCTTGTTGGATGGAAAAAAGGAGGCTTGTTTGTTTTTCTAACTGATGAATATTTGACGATATACACGTGTATATCGCTCACAAGTTGGCCAAAATCTATTCATGCGGAAATCCCCTCGAATTTATTCGACGTAATAAAACGATCCACCATAAGCGCGTGAAAATAAAAATAAATCTCAGCCATTCGTTGTGATTTTTTAGGGATTTCAAGGACGTGAAATAAGATTACATGGTTATTTCAATTGAGCATAAACACGGTGAAGTTAATTCAATATTTTTTTCGTAAAATCAAACTAAAATAGTGATCAATGATCCACGGAATGTTTATAAAAATTATTGAGTCTTAAATTACACGAATTATAAAATCCATCGGACTGCAAGAAATTATTTCGAGGAAACAAAAAAAATGACAGGCTTCCCAAATTTATTATCGATTTTTCAATAAAAATTTCCCGTACGACGTGTCTTCGATCATTTTTTTAGTTCGTTTTACTTTTAATTTATATTTCTTATTATTTATTTTAATTCTGAGGGATTCGTTAAAACTTTTATCCATCGGATTTCGTGAGAGAATCAATCGGATTCCCGAGAGTCAATGAATAATTTATCGACAAAAAAACACACGTTCGAGAACCGTATTCGTATTTAGTTTTTTTTTTCTCTTCTTTTTTACATCGGTGACCCATTCGAAAGATTATCCAGATGCTGTCGACGATGAAAAATTTCGAGGGTTCTAGTGGGAATGAGACAAAAACAGAAATCAATACATACACGGAGTGTGATCGAAAAACGCCATAAAAATGGATAAAATTTACGATGGATCTTTTGGAGTGAGAAAATCGCTTTTGAAAACATAAATTGGATGTTATAGCTTCATTTTGATTATTATTTTCTGTTCTACGAGCCGACTTTTAGTAGAAAATTGTTCGAGTCGTCAAAATTGAAACTATTTCACTGTGTGCGAGATAGAGCTGCCGAGCGTTATTTAAAAAGAGCTGCCGAGCGTTATTTAATTGACTCATGCAGGCTATAAGGTATATTTTTATTAAAAATAAATTATTCGTTTCCTGTTTGTGAAGATTAAAATTTTTATCCCATAGCATATTCTACGATGTGTACCGAACGTTCAAGGCTTGTGTAATGAACGCGAAAAAATAAAACAAAATAAATTTTATGAAAAAAAAGATTACAAACTTTAAAATCGAAAAAAAGAAAAAAATGTTGCATCGAAATGACGCGAATTTTTCAACTCAATACAATTAAAAACTCCTTTCGTCGACCTTTTGAATTTTTAAATTGAAAACAATATTCTCAATGCACAAACTTTATATTTATATATATTTATGAAACGTTTTTGTATTGTTTCACTATTAGAAATACTATGACACATGAGACAAGAAAAGGAGGGTACAAGAGAAATAATACGTACTACATATCGTTATCGGTTGGCTCTGGCAAAGCCTTCATGAATATTATCGCTACGCGAAATATATATAGCCAGTATGTTCATATACTATGGGCATTCATAGGCTATTGGGAACAAACGAGCTATCACGTCACGTTCGTTTTTTTTTTCTTCAACATTGGTCAATTCTTTTTTTTTTCTTTTTTTAAACTCAATTTGCATAATCGACGAGAGATCAAAATGGTGCAGATATCACGAAGCTTTTTATGCAAATACCATTGATGCATAAATACACTATGCAAATAGACTAATTTTTTCCGAAAATTTTCATGTTTATTTAACCATCAATACACGATTGAAAAAACAAAAAATTTCCTCGACCGTTTATGTTTTCAGCGTTATTTATATCGACTTGATTTTATTAATGCTACGAGAATAAAAAATAAAAAAAACAAAAAGAAAATTTCAAGCACTCTTTTTCATTTATAAAAAATTACTATTCGTTCTACTAAAACGAACATTTTGATCGAATTATTCGATTAAATTCGATTATTATTAAATGATAAAAAGATGTTGAATTAGTTAGAAAATTAATCTAGTTAGTTAGATCAATTAGAAAGTACATATTTTTGTCCAATTTATCGAGTGTCTTCTCGTGTGAAATATATTCCAGGCACGAGCATGGTTTTCTGTCGATTTAATGTCATTATCAAGAGAGTAAAGTACGAAAAAACGTTTTTATAATGAAAACCATCAAAAATATGAGGATTCTCTAGCTTTTCACATTAATATATATGTATACCGATGTACGTCGTGAATCGAATGTATGTACTAGAAAAGTACGTGGTTTATACGTTCGAGAAAGAGATTACAGCGAAAGGAAAAGACAGAAAGGCAGATAGAGGGCGAAATTGGCGTTGAGCCAACTAATTGCGAGGTCTGGAGGGCAACTTGGCTTCATATGTCTTTGCCAGTGTACCTACTCACGGTCCATTACTACTACATACATATACTTATACCTTTAATATATATATATATATATACATATATATATATCACCTACATCGGCATATATATCTCCAGCAAATATTACTTCCTCGTATACGTACATACATATATATAAAAGTATATATGTATCTCAAGAGCCCAGATGTTCTTCTCCGCCTTGCCGGGAATATGGTAGAAGATGGACGAGCCACAAAGACTTTTGCACGTATACACGTTGATGCTGCGGTTGATTGAAATCTCATTGCTCTTATGCGGATCACGGTAAATTCGATATACAAAATCCGCAAATAAATACAGACGGCATTGAGTCTACAAAAATTAGTATCACAAGAAATCAGTGGGATTACAGTATTTTAGCAAGAACTTCTGACTTTCATGTATTGCATCACAATATTCCAAATATATCGTGATGAAAATACATTCAAAAACGATAGAACTTGAATGAATGAAAAAAAGAAGAAAAAAAAAACAGTACGAATGTATAGAAATGGAGGATTTATTGAGAATTAATTGAGGATGAAAGGTTGATGCGGTTGCTGAAAGTACGATAGCTGTCTGGTACAATTGATTCGCGATAGAGGACGCGGGTATAATTATTTAAAGACAGAGATGGGCTTTAAATTAATTTGATAGTTCTTCCGTAACTTTTGTACGATGTTAAGTGACCTGCAGTCGATATGCTTGTCATGTTATCACATAATAAATACGTTGAATAATCAAAGTACAGTCGTATTTTATCACCGGTAATAAAAATTTCATAATAAAAGCATAGAAAACTCATAGAAAATTTGCCTCGCTCGGAATGATCGTTCGATGAAGGTACGAGCAGTATAAGCATTCGATATAAATGTCGTATGAAAAACACATGTTACAGGAGCTGTTTTAAGAGATCGTTGAAAATCGGTACTGCGAAAAGAGTTGATAGCCACTGGTTCATAAGCGTGGCCCCGGATTCCTGGACCGGTTAGGTAGGCAGCAGCCACCGGAGAGTCGGTTTCCCCCCTCTGTTCACTCCTTCAGACCTCTTTTCCTCTCATCTCCTCCTACTCTCTTTCTCTTTCTGGTACCTGCGCCACTTGCTGGTCCACAAGTCCTTCACTATACGAGTCGGTGTGTACGAGAGCCCGTTGCGGCAGGCACAGTGGCGGCGATCTAATTCGTCCTCTCTTTCACTCCTTGTTCCCCATATATCCTTTTTCTTACTCGGACTCCCGACCGCACCACTTGGACCCACGATCATCAGCGTCCTTTCTCCTCCTCTTTCTTCTTCAGCTCCATGTTCATGTCGCTCATTTTCTGTCTCTTTCTCTCTCTCTTAATTTTCGTTTTCTCATCTCTCTTTCTCTCTCTCTCTCTCTCTCTCTCTCTCTCTCTCTCTCTCTCTCTCTCTCTCCGTGGCTCTTGAACCGGCTACAGGTACTCTTACCGCAGGTCCCCACTTCAAGCATGCTAAGTCACGTACATAATCGTCATCCTCGTCGCACTTACGTCTGTAGAAAAAGGCCTCTTATACATACCCCGTAGGCTTATATCTCGATCCTTTCTATATCGACGATTCTTGCGACCGCCATCACTTCGAGATGAAATCGAGCTTAAGCGAGCACCCTGAGAAAGAAATAAAGAAAGAAAGATGAGAGAGGAAGAATGAGGAAGAGAGAAAAGAGAGCGAAGAGGGAGAAACAACAAGCAAAGAGTGTGGCAATTCTTGGCTGTGTATCTGTTTACTCGAAGCCCCACACGACAGGTGCCAGTGGTGAACGCAACGAAATAATGACCGTCGGTATTTATAGGTCTATATAAGATCACAGCCCACACTATATATCTCTCTTTACTTTACCAACATAGCTACATTTTATTCGTATGTATACCATCGAAATATATACACATCTTTATATATTTCGATGATAATGTTGGTATGAAGAAATCGACTGATTAATGCTCCCCAGCGACGTAATTTCCAGCAGGGCCTCCCAAATTCTTCGGGTATCACTTCAAGTCCTAAGAAAAACTAAACGAAAAAACCGTAACCTCAGCTCTTGTGTAATTTTCAGCTTTTACACGATGAATCATTTGGTTGCTCGGTCTTTAAGAATTTCAATAATACCTCGCTTATTTGATCATTCGTAGCGCTAATTACGGTGCTCGGTTTATAATATGGTGTCTTTATAAGGCAAAGGAAAAACGTCAATTATTACTTTGGCTTTGGATGGTCAGCATCCAGATTCTTTATCGGTTTTAAGCTTCCATTCAAATACCAGAATCCAAAACGCTTCAAATTCAATCCAGCGAAACTCGATCTTTTAAGGGATTTACCGGCAATTTTTTTTGTGCCAATCTTTTATGGAAAGGCACGAAGCTTTTTTCCACCGGAAATTAGCGAGAAGAATATTTCCAGCATCTACAAATATATATATATATATATATATATATATATATGCGTGTCCATAAAGATTGAACAACTTGTTCGTACCAAAACTGCTACACTACCGCGTTAATTCCAGAGTGCAGAAAATAGTAATCTCGAGAGCGCCGCGGTCGCAAATTTTCCTACTGCAAAGCTCCGAAGAGAGAAAAACAATAAAAAAATAGTATAAAAATATGGTTGAGCGGGAAAATTCTAGAGAGTTTTGGCTTTTATATCAGAAATATGCACACTTTCGCTCTTACAGTCTCGACGCAGTATATAATTCTCTGAGTACATTATAATACTTGGCTGCCGCTGCGTATCCAGGGGTGTGGGCAGGTTATCTCTGCGAAGAGGTTGAACGAGAGAATCTTTGTGGTTTTGTGTGCCCAAACCACAAGCAGAGCTGATTTCGTGAAAGCCAGGGAGCTCTCTCTTGAATCGCTGACTGAAACTCTTGAGATTCAAACGCATCCGAGTATATACGAAAGCACACCTGCCCCTAAGGAAAGAAGATGAGATGGAAGCCTTTCTCGTTTTACTTTTACATGTATATATGATCGTATGTATGTGTGTGTGTGCGTGTTGGTGTACTTCTTTTTCTTGGCCAGTTCAATATGGGCGTCGATGCCTTATTTACTTAATAATACAAAGACGAAGCCGGTTAACTCGGATCCGATGTAATTTCGTATATATAAGCGAGACCAAAGATTATAAAAGCCACAAAGACGCGGTGTAACCTTCTCTCAAATCTTTTTATCTTTTGACGCTCCCCCAACCGTCTTGAAGGTCCTTGTCTTCAACTTTTGTATCACAGTTGCCGCTATTTTCGTTATTCTTTTTATCTCTTGTTTATTCTTCTTTTCTTTTTTTCCCACTTCACCCTGATTATATTTCTTTTTTGGGAAAGACACCTTTGGCGCATCTTAAACGCCACCGCGTCGATCTTCATGAATAACGGGGAAATTACGTCATATCGAACGGGAATATACCGGGAGATAAATTTAAAAAAAATTTGTCCACAATAGATCGAAGTTATATTTTGAATTTCTGAGATTTTCGCGATTTGTTTCATAATTCATGTCTCTTGATTGCAGATAATTAAAGCTTTGTATTATATAAGAGGCGTTTATCGAAATCACTTAATTGTTGATCAGTTAATCAGATAAAAGTTAATTTGATTGTTATGGCTTAATTATGGTTGCCCAATGTGCAACTAGTTCGGAGTGAATTATGATCAACTTTTTCATAATATTTATCTATCACGTTGATAAATGTTTTCCCTCCCGGTCAATCGATTCGCTCCCTATTGTAAACTCAATTTAAACACCCATTCAATTATTCTAGGTCGTTAATTCCAATTGTTCCGTCTGTGCAGCATTGATGTATAAGATAGTTATAATGAAAGAGTACGAAAATGCCAAGACTCAGCGCGAATTCTATGAGAAAATCAATTATAATGAGAGAAGAAAGAGGAGGCAGAGTAAAAAGAAGTAATGAAAATGGTGAACTGCAATTGCAAGACCACCTCATGGGTTAATTACTTCAAGCTTTTCCCGAGATGAGAGGATAAAGGGAGAACGAGGGGGAAAAACAGAGGTGGAGGAAATAATATCTAGAGATCAGTTTTCTCACAAAGGGTGAATTGGCAGTTGTAGAGCAAAGTCACCCTACTTTTTACTCTCGTTTATCAAGATGTATATCAATATATGCACTGCCAAGAATTGGCTCAGAACATTTTCAAGTATCGTACTTCCTTTCGACAAACTTAAATCGGATTTTATTGCTCTCAAGTTTTGGTTTTTGTTCTCTATCCTTGCCATCTCTCTCCGTCTCCCTCAGTCTCTTTCTTTCAACGATCCACGAGTGTGGAACGTTATTAAAACAAGTTTTTCCACGTATAGCGTAGTTAAATGAGGCAAGTTAACCTTTGAAAAAGTTATTGCGAGAGATTCTACCGAGATCTTCGGTTAATATGCTAGTCAAATTATCCAGTCCTTATCGTTTTTATGGGACGAGAGTAGGGCAGCCAATTTTGAATTTAATTTTTCCAAACTTTCAAACCACTTGCTTTCTTCACTCTTGTCTCACAAAATATACATATATATTCATTCCTACGTGCCATTGAGGAAAAAAAAACATTCTGACCACTCAAATTTTAATAGCCTATGTAAATTTTTTCTTTTAAATCACTTTGGCAGAAAAAACGCTTTATTTCAAAATGAGTAAAAATTATTCAGAAATTATTCTCATAATATCTCGGATAATCCGAACATACTTTCGATCACATAAATATAAGCAAATTATCCAATTATTTTATAAAAAATATAGTGCAGATGAAAATAATTATATTTTTATCGAATTAAGGAGCCAATCCACTTTGGAGCCACGAAAAAAGGCTATTTTCGCGATTTTTTTTGAGGATTTTATAAAAGATATGAATATAAAAGTTGTTGGGCTTGATAAATAAAGTCTTGAAATACATGAAAAAAAATGTTTAATTCATTTTTATTCATTTTTAAGTACAAAAACTATAGTTTAACGTAACGCCTCAAAAATAGGTGGGCTAGGTAGCTCCATCATAACTCGGCAACGGCTTGTCTGAAACAAAAAAATCAAAGTCCATTAGATTCAGTATGATACCAGCTACAAAATGACCCTCGGATATAAAGTTTTATAAAAAAATAAAAAAATGGCAGATGAAAAACGAAAAAAGTAAAAAAAACACGTTTCTTTCGCAGTTTTTCACAAAAAATAAGAGTAAAAATCAAAATTTTAAAACCATCGAGGGTCATCTTGTTGCGAATCATATTTACAATATGTGGTTCAAATTTCAAGAGAATCGGTTTATTAGTTTTAGAGATACGATGGAGCTAGATTTTGAAAACGTTGTTTCGAGAAAAACGCGTTTGAAGTTTGTACGCTCAGGTAGACGAAATGAGGTCCTGACGTTCAGGTAAAAAAAAAAAAAATACTTAGCGAGTTCGATTGTTCATAAAATTTTGACACAATATTTCTGAATGTATGCACTTCGAAAACAGTAAAAAAATCGATTTTTCGAAATTTTCAAAGTGGACTGGCCCCTTAATAATTGAATGTTTTCTCATAGGTATTTTCACTCACTCTATAAAAAGTAAAGGTTGCAAAAAAATTGACGATAAGTCACAGAAAACGAAACTATCTCGATACATATATTTATATATAATTCTCTACGATTGATATTTCCTATCAATTTCTGAGGTCGTGTCTCCTGAATGGTTTTTTTTTTTTTTTACCAAGAATCTATCATCGTGCAATATTTTCCATCGTAAGATACGACTATATGAAATTGTGTGCTGGGAGAATTGCGCTCTCGAGATTGAATGGTATGACGAATGAGAACCAGTTCTATGATATAGTTGTCGTCTCGTCATTGCTATTTTGTTTCGATCAAATGCTCACCAATCGAAAAATGAAAAAAAGTTTATTCATTCACCACATGAATTATAATGATGTGAACCCTTAAAAATAGGTTCCAATTACGAATTCTTCAATCATTTCAATAGATAAAGGAAGAAAAAAATTCAATATATATCAGAGAAATTACATTCCTTAGTAAGTTTCGTATGAAATTTGAATGAATTCTATTTTGAGACTGTGAACATTTCGTAAGATTTTCGGCAACGCAGTCCAATCATTTAAATAGATAAAGGAAGAAAAAAATGCAATATATATCAGAGAAATTACATTCCTTAGTAAGTTTCGTATGCAATTTGAATGAATTCTATTTTGAGACTGTGAACATTTGGTAAGATTTTGGGCAACGCAGAAGCAAGTTCATTGTGAGAGATGAAATTTCTATTTATACCTTAGTAAGTTTCGTATGAAATTTGAATGAATTCTATTTTGTGACTGTGAACATTTCGTAAGATTTTCCGCATCGATAGAAGTAAATTCATTTTGCGGGATAAAATTTCTATTTATTGCACGATGAAGAGTGTTACGCCCGGAAGGGACTTATGAATTAGATCAAATGAATGTCAATAATAGCAAATTAAATTTAATTTGGATTGATTTACCTCAGGATTTATTAAAAGATTTCATCAAAAAAAATTGTTAAAAGATCCGCCGCCACCAATTTGTACTCGCGGTACAAATACAATTTAAGGAAGTAAATGCATTGATTTTATTTAACGCCTGCGGTCCCGTACGAGCCTCTGTACTCTCAAGGTCTGATGGAAAGGGAAAGGTCAGGTAGATTGAGAAATAAATAAGTCGAAACAAGTTGGATAAGGGTGAATAAAAAGCAAAATATTATACAAAAAGAAATTTATACTACTTACAATTCGGTTTGCCATGACGGCGCTGGTACGTAACCCATTCAACGTTCATACGCTCGTACACACTCAACGTTCATCGTTCAACGCGGGGACAATCCTCCCCGCGTGCCACTCCTGGACACAACACTACCATCGGATTAGATACCGTCGTATCTAACATCAGAAATGGCACAATTGCTACGGAGCACGAATGTAAAACCGAAGTTGCATAAAACGAATATTATTATATGAAGAAAAAAATAAGGATAATTATTATTATAATAGAACGATTGCACTGAACTGGGTAATTCGCGAGTTGGTTAATGAATTAGAGACTTAGATTTATTAGACTTAGAGAATTAGAGTATCAGTGCGGGTCTGCCTGGTAATGAGCCGGGTCTTACTACACCGCCGCGAGGGTTGCTCTAATACGGAATTTTTCCCCGATCCCAGGAACGAATCGTGGCTAAATCAGAACTAACTTCTTACCCGCCACAGGGATGGTGAAAGTTCGAGAAGCCGCCATCATCCCGGTGGGGTTTTTTGAATAATAAGCAAAATAATAATGTTTCGTTCCCAGGGATCATCGTCGTATTCCGCGGGTCGTGCGATGCTGCATCGGCAGAATACGACGTCCCACATCCACTCGCGGCGACGATCCCACGATCCGGCTCGCAACAAGAATCCGGGGACTCAATACAGAGACAAAACGCGACAGAGAGCTGTATAGTATTATCGATACAAGCTATTTCTAACTCAAGGGAGCGTGAGCTCGTCGCATCTCGTCTTGAATAAAAATAAAAAAAAAGACATAGTAAAAACGGGATGTGACAAGAGGCACGGATTGAATTCTTAATTGATTGATTTTCACCGTGATTAAAGTGAAATATTTCGGGAGTTATTACTCATTGAATTCTCATGAGAAGATTTGGAATTTACTCGCGGTGAATATGCATCTTTTACTCTGCGCGAGTCCCCTCGATCAATATCGGGTTGGAAGAGACGCAGAGGCGAAAGAGAGAACCGACTGTTTTACAAGCCCACGTATGGACCATTCTTTGAACCACGATGCAATAAATGTTTGATCATGATTGCACGTCACTAAATCGTAAGGAAAAAGGTATCATTATTTCTTCGTGTATAGTTCGTACCTGAAAATGAGAATAAAAACAATTTAGCTACTCTCCGTGCTTGATTGGCTTCCGGAATAAAATAAAGAAAATAACAGATAATTATACAACGTGTAAAATGTTGCAGCTGAGCTCAATGCAAAACAGGAGAGATAATTTTTTCAAAATCATTGCTTATTCACATTAATTTAAGCAACGACTTGTTCGTTGCTAAAAATTGGTTGTAAAACAATTCATTTGAAGACGATTCTTCAAACAAACAAAATCTTCATTTCAAACAATCTTCAATTCAAACACAAAAAAAACTTCAAAGAAACAAAAATGTTAAATACGTCGCGAAATCCGTACGCAATTTGAATCAAGAATTGCATATTATGAATAAAGATATTTTGGCAGATGTATTGTGTTAAAAAGAGATGTTAAGAGAAAGATATGCTGTGACGATTAGATCCAACCAAGGAGATTAAGTATAATCGGGGTTTACATATATGTATAGCAATTTCGTTGATTAACTCTCGCAGTGGGGTAGGTCGATCTCTTGTTTCAAGCGGCGGAAAAGACTCAAGGCTTTTGAGGAAAGGAGAATGATAGTGGCAAAGAGGGGGGTTTTTAAAAGAAGAGCTTGTTTCCGTCTCGGTGAGAGCCGAGGATGAGAGAGGAGCAGGAAAGAGGAGAAGGAGGAGGAGGAGGAGGTTTTCACCTCCGGCGAGTACTGCCAGCGATGATATCTTTTAAGTAAACGTTTACCCTCTCACAGGGGGCGCTCAGGAAGGAAAGACGTTGAATGCCTCGATGTATACTAATATACGTGTCGCGTATATGGGCAATTTACCCTCAAATCGATCTAAGCTCGCTTGCTTTTATTCCGCCATCTTGGAATCCCATTTTTCTTGAGGAAAAATCCAATTTCCGTTCAAAATTAAATTAACGGGACAGACCTAGTTGGAACGTCAAAAAAAAGGCCTTTTTTCCGATTTTTTTTTGGTCAAACGATAAAATAATTCACAACAAAAGTTCTTCCGTTTAAAAGATACATATGTAATGTATATGTTGCAATTTTTTCAACGCAATACATATCGAAATAAGCTGGTGACCGTCAATTGCCGAGGACGCTGTAAAAAAAAACACGGTTTGCGGTGATCAAGCTCACGCTGCAACGGCTCATCTGAAACAAAAAAAACGGAGGGGATTTTTAGTTAATGATATAATGCTCCAGTTGAACGAAGGGTTTTGAAAAATTTCCATTTTTCACAAAATGGCGGCCGTTAAAAGTCAAAAGTGTTTTTTTGACCAAAATATCAGTTCCATTTTTTGCTATTAAAAATAAAAATAATTATCCAAAAAAAAAATCCTTCGTTCATATGGAGGACTACCATGTATAGAAGAAGTGATATAAATTTCAACCCGATCGGTAAAGCCGTTCTCGAGCTACAGTGATCACCGACTTCAAAAACATGGTTTCGAGAAAAACGCACTTGAAGTCCGCTACCTGCTTACCTATGGCTCAGACACGACGTGCTACAAAGTCTTGTATTTCGGCGAATAATGGTCCGATTTACATTTACCTGGGCGGAAAATGTTCGTAAGAGATTCTACTTTTTGAAAATGAAATAAAAAAAAAATCGATTTTTCGAAAATTCTAACTAGGTCTGTCCCGTTAAAGCATCAATGCTGTGCCAAAAAGAAGTTGTAGACGCTATCTTTATTGAAAAATAATTTAAATAAATAAAGCTATTGTTCAAATACAGGTTTACTTAGCACGAAAAGTCCCATATATGTATAAACTGCTTTATACGAATACAGGCTTTTGGCCGCTGTGAATGGCGGCTGAAAAAAGCGTGTGCAACCTACTAACGAAGAACTAACTGTAAAAAGGTATCCCCCGCTTTTCCTCTCATCCCCCTTTCCCGCCCTTCAATTCTCTGCGTAATCCGCTTTAACCGTCTCCCGATTCAGCAAAGAGCTCGCAAAACACCTTAATACGTCGAGCTACTCCAAAACCCCGAGAACCTTGCATACAACTGCCCTTCGTACCGTTTTTTTGTCGTCATCCAACGTATACGCTCTATTTTTACACCCAAGATGTGATTTTGGGATAACGAAACTCTCGTCGTCTCCGACATCTGGTTGACAATTTTCATGTTAGAAAGCCTGCTTTTTTGATCTCTCAAACGAAGCTTATTTACACAAAAATTAAATATGAAGTATTATTGTGGAAAGTTAAACAGTTTTACGCGAAAATCACAGGTACAGTTTGGTATAGGCGTATAAAGAATAATCGAAATGGTAAAATGGTACCGTACACGGAGAGAAATATTTCAGAATATATATAAGAAATTCCGGCAAAAGGAACTTTTATTTTGTAATGAGACTTTTTACAGTGCTGCTTCCGAAATTTTACTGTGCCGTATTACAAAAATTCATAGACTTTTTACAAAAATTCATAACTTTATTTCAAATACTGCGATGCTGATTGGAATCTTTAATTTGTTTTTTTATAAATTAGCCCAGTGAAGTCTTTCGCACCTAACTTGTTGTGCAGAGCACGGTAATTTTTGTGATATTTTTCTCCCCGTGTATTATGTTGAATTGAATGACAGAATATCAATGGGATCAAAGAAACTAAATTAAATTAAATTCGATATTAATCGAGAAATAATTAACATCCAATAGATCTCTATACAAAAATGAAATATAACTATAACATATTGCAAGATAAATTATGGGATAAGCTGTAGTGAAGTTACTGTAGCCCGATAAGTGTAAATAAAAGCTTAGCGCGAACCGTTCGTGAATGTCAATGTTTGATCGCTAATCGCGCTTATTGCAGTTCAACCAAAGCTTATTTCATAATTCACTTAAAAGAGATTTAAAGCGAACAAATTTGTTTCAACTTAAATCCGGAATAAAGTGGGGATTTCAACATTGTAAGTTTTAAATTGCTACATAATGATTCACAGGTTGGAGAATTTTGAAAAATTCTTGTTTAGTGACTATTTTTTCGCAATTTCATTATCGTACAGAAATGTCGAAAAAAATAATCTCAAAAACAGACATGCAGCATATCATTTGCACCCGTGAGAATAAGGGGAAACTCGTAGGCTCAATCATCGAGGATGTAGGCCCGGAATTCGTCGATTTGTTCTGGAGTGCCTCACACGAAAGTATCCCTAATAACGCTATATCGGCTACCATTATAGTCCATCATGAGATGTTTCAGCTGCTGTGAAACTTTGCGTTTCTCCATTAAAGCATAGCAGTTGAGCTCAGTCAATTTCTACTACAGTATACATTTTTCTATGCATATATATACAATGTATATTTCTCTTTGGTCCTTTCTCTTCATCTTGTTCTCTTGGTTTACCCTCGGGGTAGTAGTCAGGAGTTAGAGGCTTCTTCTTCTTGGCGCGTGATAATGTAGCATTTCGCATCATCCTCTTCCCTTCCGTTTCTGTAGTTTGCCCCGTGGAGAAAGGAGAGAAGAAAGACAAGAAGAAAACAAAAATAATGAAAATGATAAATAAAAATAATAAAACCACAAGATTTACAGATCGACGGATTCGCAGCCATTAATTTTGAAAAAAACAAGGAACAAAGGAGCATATAGCTGCGGATAACTCCTTGTTCTCTCAACCGATATGTTTTTATCTCTCTTGCTTCTTTTTTTAATCCTTTTCCTCCTCGATTCTTTTTTCCCCCCACCATTATACGCGATCGTTTCCCCGAGAACATATTTCCCCCCACCAGGTGGCAGACGCGCGCGCGACCCGTCTCTCTTCTATCTGTATGCACTTCGCTGGAACACAGATACGGATGTTCCCCTTGCCACACGGTCTCGGGAGTGGTCCACGAGGAGTCGCGCGACCGGTGCACTTTGCGCGAGAGACCGGTCCAGTCGGTGGAACCCGGGGAGGGGAAAAGTGAGGAGAGAAAAAAGAGGGTGAGGATCGAGAAGAGTATAGCTGAAGAGCGAGTAAAAGATCCAGATAGTCCGAACGGCAGACACATAAAGAGGGAAAGAGAGAAGAGAGCGAAAAAGAACAAGATTTTCGATGCATCCCGAGGTCGCCGAGTCAACTTTACTGTAAATTACCGTCGATCCTTTTTTTCCTTTCATCGAACAACAAAAAAAGAAGAAAACAAAAAAAAAATATTGCATTCGACCCTACTATGATCCCAATGCCGGTGGATTACCGAAGCGATTTTACCTTTCGATATGTTTTACGACTCTCTTCATTCGAAACACATGACCCTTAGTTCGAAGGAGCAAGCGTGATAACGATCGCTAGCGACAAAAGATTTCTTGTAATTTATCCGAAAACGAATGAAGTTCCGATACAATCGATAGCTGAAAATATTTTTTTACATTGCTAAATTCTCGAAGGGCCGAGAAAAAAAAATGTCCAGTTGGCGCAAAAAAAATGACTGTTTTTTACTCCATAAAATCGTTTCCACTTGAGGAGTTAAGAAAATCGTGAAACTATCGAGAAAAACGTTTCGTTGGAGGACCATAAATAAAATGTATTTTGAAGCTTAGTTCAAGATAAAATTGTCTGCCCTGGAATTGACGATGTTTTTACACTGGCTATCGAGTCTTTGTGCTGAAGCCGTTACGAGATGAATTTAAAAAACAAAATTGGCACGTCAGGACATTACTTTAGTACCCTCAAAACACTGGAGTGAAAATTGAAAAAAATGCCTCCGAACGTGGTTACAGCAACGTAAACTATAGGCAATTGTTTATTTTTATTTATTGTATGTTTTTTTTTGTGTTTTCATAAAATAGATCAGGAAGATAATGCACCGAAGAGAGTGATTATTGGAGTCGGTAGGGTGCGGAGGGACGATGGAATAGCGGACTTTGCGAGAGGGTCCATCGAGATATAGTATGTGGAGGACGCTCTTGAGAGCGTCCGTACCGACGAGAACAACCTGCTCCGCCTGCGGCTGTGCGTTTCTCTTTTCCTGCGGTAGCAAGCTTCCCCTCTATCATGCCACGCTTGTATACTTCTCCTTCCCTATTAGAAAAACCGTGTCCCTATACTCAAAAGACTAAAATACATTCGTACAGTCTCAAATATATATTTATATTTCCGTACAAATTCACGTATACACACAACTAAATATACGTGTATAAACTGGTATGCATGCATGTGTGAGGTTTATATACATATAATACATGTGTTAGATCGCCCCTGGAGCCGCCGTACACCGCACCCACCTTTCCATTAATATTCCCGTCCGCGAAGTTTTCGAACATTAAGTAATGTTAAACGCGGTCAGTGCTTATGCTTTTCCATCTCTTTTCATCATCAATTTTTTTTCCACTCCTCAGGCGCAAATATAAATACCATTCATGTCGATGGGTTTCTACATTTATATTGGTGGAATTAGTTCAAATATTATGGAGTTAAAATTGTTTTCGAGAACTTTGATAAAATAGTTGATCAACACTTTTTAATATCGAATAAAAATATCTTTACAACAGAAAACATTAAAATAAACAATTTATAGACTCCTCGCTAGTTCTGCATTAAAACAGCGTAACCCAAATAACGTAGTTCCTTATAGTCATGGACCTTACGTTTCGGTTCCACGAGAAACTTGATTCGAAGCCACCTGGCGGAAAAGTCATTAAGTGTCATGCTCTCTATTAGCGCAATTGCCTTTCAATCGGATTGTACTTGAATGTAACGAAATAGTTGATAACAATATTTTTGACTGTTCTGTTGTGCAACTGGGACAGTATTCGTGTCGTTGAAAGACACATTCAATTAATTATAGCTGGAGAACTCACTAATTAATTATGAAAGCCAAACGTACGTGATCTCTTTGAAACAAACGTTTTTTTGCTCCAACGGTCATTCTAATTAGTGATTTTTATTTTCTATCTCGCTGAAATGAAAAATTTCTATTTAGTGTAACTTTTCATGGGTTAATTTCACTTAAGTTAAGTCATTAGAAGTTGGACTATACGGTGTTGTAGATTGGAAGCTGAAACGTGTAGGTTTCACGATGTACTACATAGACAGTCACTGAAGCTTCTCTTATCCTTTTTCAACCTCTAGCCTTCTCTCGCACCCTATATTTATCTTTTTTTCGCTGTCTCTCTTTTCTTTCTTTATTTTTCGTTCTTCTCTCTCTCGTGGTTGGTAATATACGTCTCCCGTGGTTTGTTCTCATCTCCCTCTGTATGTGTTCTCTTGGACTGCTTCGTATGTTCTTCTCGTTTTACCTCGGGCTGAGCGAGCAGGAAGGGAGAAGATACGTACTGTAATGTGGCTACATATAATGCTGGTAATGCATATACACTTATATTTCTTTTATTATCATTTCACGAGCAGCTTTCCGAGCTCTAGATATATAGTATATCCGGGTATATATAAAAATTCGGCTATACAGTCATTGGCAATCTAGTTCTATACGTATACCATTTTCTCATTCGCAGAAAGAACTCCATATTAGACCGAGATTTGCAGCCTTCTGAAATGAACAGTTTCACACGTATAAAGAACAAATTACGCAGTTTTCCATTGATAATATAATTCCTTACAGTTGTTTTTTATTCGGTCAAATTGGTGGATTTCTCGTTGTGTTACGAAAAAAAGCCGCGTGTAAAATTTTTATTCAATTTAATGAAAGTGTACTGACGTACATTCCAATGGAAAATAAATGTTTTGGAATACGTTGAAAACATTTTTACTAGAAAATTCCTCGTAGGAATTCATTATTCACGCTGTAATTAATATTTTCTATTTAAAAAAATAAAATACTATGTTGTGATAATTGAAATTATAACGAATAAACATTTACAGACTTCAAATATACGTAACGAAAAATTCTCATCATTTTATTATAAATCGAATGGAGAGACTGTGAGATAGTACATTGTCAGAAACTATGGTATAGTATACGACACTGGGTTTTACTGCGAGAGTGGTCATCTCTGTATTCTGCGTGTTCCATTTCCATTACTATGTAACATGCTAGTCAGAGGATACACAGAGAGAGAGTACAGACTATTGTATACGAATATTCGTACAGCAGCCGAGTTGAACCGACGTCCGGTGATACGTATATATAGCCAAGGATCATCTCCGGTTGATTTTCCCCGGACATTAGTCGCCCGGACGACGTTCGGCTTGACTGGACACGTCCCACGAATTTTCTGTACGCTAAATCTATCTCCCAGGGTATGCGAGCTTAAGAAACAGAGAATGGAGATCGTGAAACGTATATATATATAGGAAGTAAATAAGCCCTGAAAAATATGGATATGCGTAGTTGTGTGTCTATGAAAAAGCAAGAAAAATGAATAATTAATCGCTGCCGTGAAGATTCTGGGTAATATATCGTTCCAGAAAATAGGAACTGATAAATTCCATCCATATGCGTTTATGGATTTTCATTTTTACAAATTGCTCGGTTCTCGTTTGCTACATAATTATTCATGCACCGATAATAATGGGTGCATGAATAATTTCCGAAGGTTTGTGTTTTTGTAGGAAACAAGAACCGAGCAATTTGTAAAAATGAAAATCCAAAAACGCATATGTATGGAATTTGTCAGTTATTCCTATTTTAATATTTTAATAGACCATTTTTTTTAAAGTAACATTTTTATTTTAATAGAACAGAAAATCTTTTCGTAAAAAAGAAAATATATAACTTACATATTTACTCTGAAAATACGAGTACCAAGAATAATTTGAACAAATTGGTAGCATCACCCTTTCGAAGTTATAATTTCTTCACGAGGAGTCTATTTTTTAATCAAAATATTTTCCGAGCTACACGAAATGAAAACAAAAAAACTCTTAGTCAACGACAGTTCGATAAATTATTTCTTTCTCCACTTTCTTTTTTCTTCTTTCGTTTGGACCTGGTATATTTAGCTTTAGCCAGGTATTTTGTTCATGGTTCGGGAGGATGTCGCGTTCTCCGTGTGGTTTTGACGCAATTTATCGCTCTGCCACACTTTGGTAGGTGATTAAATCTGCTCCCGGAGCCTCCGGGCTACAGTCCCGAGCGCTCTCGGAAAAGATATGCGATTAACCCACGCGAATGAAGAACTTTCATGTACACCTACGTGAGAATATATATATATATATATTTATATATTTATATATATAACCAACATTCATAGATTCATACGAGAACTCATATACTCAATGTACATCTGTTATATGTTTTATATATACGTATGTATACATGTATATATGCAAGTACAAATGTAGTATACATTTACGTGATACATATGCATGCAGATCATATACACGTGTATAGACACATACGCTAGGAGCGCGTGAATCGCATTAAAATTCACGACGAACTGTTGAACAGAGGGCCCTGTATGTTGAACTATGGGCAAGCTGTTGCAGTATATACCGACTTGCATCTCCATTCACCCGAATCTCTCATTCACTTTGCCTCCTTCTCTCGTCCCCAACACTTTCCATCTTGAACAAAAAAAAAATAAAAATAAAAAAAAAAATAAAAAAAAATAAATAAAAGAAACAAATCGAAATTTTTCCTATTTCTCTTCACGTATATATACTTGAAATTTCAATAATATTTATAGTAGTACAATGTCTTTTCTCTATTTGAAAATTGATAACCTCGAATCGCACACAGTGTGTACTTTTTCCCACGTCAATTTTCTTTTCTCTCTTCGTATCGAATCCTTTAGAATACATAAGGGAAAAAACGTCGATATTTTTTGGAGCGGAATTCACTCGAGAAGATTTTGATATAAAAAAATTTATGAACGCTGATAGTCAAGAATGTTATCATTGAAATTCTTAAAATGTGCACATTTGACAAAAAAATGAATTCAACAATGTCAATATTCTTATAGCTTATTTTACAATCCTAACTTCCAAGAGAGAAAAAAATGTTATTTTATGAAAACCTATTTGGAATTCTCTAGTTTAATAGCTCGTCAATATATTTTTATCTTTTTTCATTTTGTCATCATATTCTAAAAATTGCATATTCACAAGAATAATTTATTTCCAGTATATACTCGTTCTTTTCTTGCACTTCCGAGCCCAATCGTGCATACAGTTTCAGTAAAATAATAGCGAGGGAATATTCATCAGATTTCTTTTCATGAACATTAATGGCGAAGCTTTAAAGTTGCTTGTTGTTTATATTTTTCAATCCATATCTTGTTCTGTTCAATGGAAAATCTTTTAATATTCGGTACAAAAAATGACCGTTTTTTGAGACCTGCGATCGCGGGTATTTCGAAATGGATCAGACAATAAAATATATGTTATTAAAATGTCTATGATTTTTTTCGTCATCTTGATCGATTCAAGACATTGCGGCTCGATTATAATAACAGAGAGTAGAGGTAGAAAGTTCTTGTGATGAAATATTTGGTCCGAGAATTAATTTCGATTGAAATGAAATCGGTAAGAGTAAAAAAGAAAAAAAAAACGCGAGATGAACGTACAGCATTTTAAAAAGATCTTCCCTCTTACGAGATCATGTGAACGTTAAGAGGAGAATCTACAGTGATTGGTCGCCAAGGACTTGTTAGCCGAAGACACGTTATAGCCATCAGGCATTCCATTTCTTACGAGGACTCGATTATCCGAGACTCGATCGGTATACGAGGGAACATCTACGAGAAACGAGATACGGCCGATCTGGAACTACTGAGGCGAAGAGACGAGATCTACGGTCAGGGACATCTAGACGCACCACTGAGACTGAGAAAACTCGATCGTACCAAGTACACGATCGATATATCGACCTTTATTCGTGTCCGTACACGAGTAATGTATCTACGTTGAAAATTCATGATTTTAATCAATAAACCAATTAAATGCTGAAGTAGATTCGATCCAGAAACGAAAATAATAATTTATTGGGTTCGCCTGTCCATATAGTATGGCATAAAATTGTAGAAAAAATAAACATTATACATTTGATCATAGACATTTGTTTATTTTGCAAGGTAATAATGAACTCATAGTTCAGACTCAACAAAAATTAATTTTAATCTTATATTTTTGTACGATCACATATTTCAAATGCTTTTGGTCGATCGAAGTTGGTTGAGATAATCACTTAAACAGTTCAGCGAAAACGCTATATTAACTTCGAAAGCACGATGTCGCTCTGCTCATTCAGTATAATGCATGTATGAGCAAAAATGTATAAGACACCGACGATGATAAGAGCCTTTAATCATAAGACAAGGATAAATAATTATAATATTCAGTATTATAGCCTTATCAGAGAGAGAGAGAGAGAGAGAGAGAGAGAGAGAGAGGCTTATAAAAGAACAAAGCTCGTTAAGGTGATTAAGTAATTAGACTTCCAATTTTCATTGCTTGACACGACTCGGTTGCTACATTTACGAGCTATGCTCGCCGTTAACTTGTACAAGTACAAGAAACTTTCAAGGGTTTAAGTGCATTGCAGTCAGTTTAATAATCATTAAATATCGAATAGGGAGATAAGATCGATATACGCATGGATTTGAAACTGAGTGTAGGGTTATATGGAGTGCGATCAGGGTTACAGTACCTGGGGATATTTAAGGCGAAATTGGTAAGTGTAGTACTAGATAACGGTGAAGCCAAACTTGCCTGGGCACACGTCACGTGGAGTAGTCTTCATCCAAAGAAGAGAGACAGAGAGCGAGCGAGAGAGAGAGAGAGAGAGAGAGAGAGAGAAAGAAGAGTTATTCGAAATTCAGTGCAAGTGCAACTGCAGACGAGCGTCATAATAATCATCAAGTAGCGGACTAATTTTCACCGATGCTCCAAGGGTACCGAATATTATGTATACGTACGTATAACCTACGTGGTTCATCGTTGCCAGTCCCGCATATTCCTTTGGATCGCTTCCCTGTAACTATATTACTACCTCATCTGTATGCAAAGACTCATCCCTCAAGAACACTAGCTTGCTCAAGTGAAATGTACTACGTTGCGTTAGTGAAACATAAACGTCGATATGTATACTGCTATATGATGAGCCTATCACTGATAAGAGATCCACTGTATTACTAAGTAGATCGTTGCAGAAAAGGAGAGAATAAGGTATCAGAAAAGACTTCCAAAGCGAGGGTAAATTATCGAACACTAAATTTAACTTGACTCTAAAACACCACACAGGATGTACAAGACCCACACGAAAAAATAATATTTAAACATTTTTTAAATTTATTCTCGCATCCGTGTGGTCCAGGTCAAATTGACAATTGACAAAATTCATTCCAGATCATTTCTATTGATATTATCTCTCTTTTCTCTTTGTCTTTAAGACAATGCGAAGTGGAATCTGCAGTATCAGCAACAAATAGCATACGATGGGAGGTTATGAAGGAAAAGGATGCTGGTACTCTGTCAGAGGAAAATAGCAAGTTTCTCGTGATGTTTTCTTCTGGCGTTTCCCTTCGTCAAGGTATTAAAGACTGCTCGGTGAATCTCAGGCCGTTGTCCTGTTGGAGAATGGCACGCGAGAGATCGAGAAAGAGGGAAAGATGAAAAAGCGAGGATAGAGATCGTCGGGAGTAGGGGAAGATGAAAAGAGCGAGAGAAAAAGAGGGAGGATGAAAAGAGAAGATCAAGAGAGGAAAGGAAAGATTAAGTGAGGAAAGTGGATGGAAGATGGCAGCGAGAAGAAGAGTGAGAGAGGAAGAATAAGAGATGGAGAGCGAGAGCATCGACCCATCGCCGCTGGACCAAGAGAAGCACAATGCATGCACTTGCCGCAGCGAGCTACTGCCTGTGCTGGCTGGCCTGCCGCATCACCTCGAAAGGTGCTCAGCTCGGACTACGACCTTGGTACGCGTGGTTCTCGCGTGCCCGAACATGTCCGAGTTTACCCGAGAACATCCGAACTATCTCTCCGCTCTCCACCATACCCATCCGATAAAAAGGCTCCCCGGGGCCAAGAGGGTTCTCAAGTCGTTCTAGTCCTCCTGCACCATTCGTCACACACAGCCACTGGCTTCCACGGCCTTATACTTCTCTTCTCTTTATCTCGTTCTGCTACACACTAGCATCCATTTTTCTTGTTGTATCAATCTTTCCAAGACGACCAGCTTTGCTGACTACCACCATCATCAACATTACCAACACCGAGATGTTCGCCAATACTACAATGTCTACTAGCACCATTATCCGATACGACCACCGACACCAACACCATCATAACTCTGGCTCCATCTCAACGTCTTCGTACTCTTTCACTCTGAAACCGTCTTCCCTTTTTTCCATTTTTTTACCTCAGTTCTCCATCTCCTCATAGTCGCCTTATCACCCTCTCTTTCTCAGTCTATGCCACTTTCTTTCTCTTTCTCTCTACCTCCTCTCCTCCCCCCCCCCCCCCCTCTTCTTTTGCTCATCTTTACCGCGTCAAGTCTACGACTGCTGCTAGTGTAGAAGGCCCAAGAGGATAGACATGCACGCGCGTGGTCACGCGCTCTTAGAGCGGATGAGGATCGCGCACCACCCCGTTACCATCATCCTACCCGCACACTATTCCCTCCTGACATGTAGGTAGTTGTTGAGCAGGCTGCTTCGCCTCGAGCCTCACGGAAGCTCAACTATACCAGAGAGAAGAAGAGAGCGAAAGAGAGAGAAAGAGAGAGGATCTTCGTGGTCGATAACCACGAGTTGGACTAGTTGCTAGGATCAGACCGGTATTTCAACATCATCCTGTTCTACGCAACATCAACCTGGCGTGCTCCCTCAAGCAGTGGCTATCAACTTCAAAACCCTTTTCTCTCGTTGTTTTACTGCATCAGTTGAAGTTGAAGCTTGGAACGGTTTAGGAAAAAATTTGTGTTGAATTATCGGCGTTTAAATGGCCTGACTTCATTAGAAGTAAATAATTTATTTGTAGAAATATGAAAAAGTTAAATCATGGTATTGGTGAAGATGATTCTACTCAGCTCTTCACTGCAGATTTCGTACTTCACAGTCAATATTTACTTGAAAGGGAATAGAGTGAATGATAAATTTACTTCTAAAGTATCAGAAGTGCAGCATCACGATGGGAAATCCTTGAACAAATTTTAAAATGAAAAGTGTCTTGCAGGTATTAAGTTGATAATGGCGTGAGATACGTTAGTACTCGGCGTCGAAAAGCTGCCAAGTCATTTCATATGTACATACCTGTAATAAACGGGGTATTTCGAGAAGCAGTCAGGCCAAGCATTTCGAGTACTCCGTGGTGACGCTGATCATTCTTCGAATGAAATCTTTTTAATCCTCAATCGATGATTCACTGACTGTGTATCTGCCTTTCCCTCTCTTAATATTTTCGTCTTTTTTGACAGATCGTACATAAATACGATAACTAGTCAAGATGACACTATTGATTTATACGGTCAAAGGCGTGGTATTCAAAGCAGCAAACAATTTCCATCTCACGTCAAATGTACGACAGCAAAGCCCGAGTGCAAGGTATCCAAGAATTGTGCGAGAACAATAGCGTCTCAGGGACGGTTCCAACCTGCTATTAGGCCTGTTTCTCTCTTTATCTGTGTTGTTTCTTCACGCAACACCACCGAAGTCATTTTCATATTACATTAAATCCCAATAAGATGAAAATGTCTTTGGTGGTTAGTAAACCAGTCTGTGTGTTCAAAGAGTGATGGAAAAAACTGAAAAAGTGCAATTTTGAATAATTCGGTAGAGTGTTTTAAATTTGCAAAAGTCGTAATAGAATTTTAATTTCAAAACTGGAGTTATTCACTTCGTCGTGTAAATAATCATCGTGAAAGTCGGTCGAGACAAAAATCGATGTAAAATGTTGTTGAATAAAAACGCGTAGTCCTTTTTGCGAGCGTATAAAGGGAAAGAGTTCGGAGTTACAAAATTATTTGTTGAGACTCTCCAGTAGTAGCAGACGCCAAAGACCTTGACAGTTTCTCATCACCATCTTTGTACAAACAGAGCTGCTTTTATCCCATCTTTTGATACAGTCTTTTGAAAGAGAGAGAACTGAATGCTGAACTTAAGTTAACGACGAAAAAAGAAAAAAGAGGAAGAAAATGAAAGGCAAAAAACAGTCGCTTCGGAAAATTATCTTCTCGGTCTTTCTCGCTTTATTTCTTTTTCTGTTTTCCTTTGGCTTCTCTCTCTCTTTATCGCTCATTCTGCCGGTGGTAGAGCGACAATAATTCCGTAATGGGATCGAGACATGCGATCCTCTGGGCAGGTACACGCATCGATAGCGAAGACGAGGCTGAACAGACGAAATTATGCTCAAAGTATCTAGCTAGGTTTTCTTTTCCAGCCTGCCACAACTCTCTTAATGTGAATATATTTACGCAAATATATATAGATTCAACGACAGTCCGTAGCTTCGCCATATTATTCAATAGTCTCAATAACCCTTCGAACAATTTGCCATTATCACTAGAAAACAAAATTTTTAAGAACTCAGAAGGCACAAGAAATGCTGTACCCAATATTTCGATTTTTTGCATCATAAAATAAGCATTTGAAGAAAAAATCGTAATTACTTTATAGCCCAACCAACTGTCTCAAAGTGTAAGGTAAAAAAATCAAAATACGAGGTAATCAATCTCATCAATACGAGATACATTCCCGTATAATCGCTCTCTCAAATAAATGCTGTGCAATACATACGATGCCACCATTTTCGTATTTAGTCCGCTTTCTACAGAGCTTTATATTAAGGGGCCAGACCACTTTGAAAATTTAAAAAAATCGATTTTTTTTACTATTTTCGAAAGTACATACATTCAGAAATATTGTGTCAAAATTTTATGAAAATCCGAGCTCTCTAAGTATTTTTTTTTTTTAACCTGAACGTCAGGACCTCATTTCGTCTACCTGAGCGTATAAACTTCTAACGCGTTTTTCTCGAAACAATGTTTTCAAAATCTAGCTCCATCGTATATCTAAAACTAATAAACCGATTCTCTTGAAATTTGAACCACATATTGTAAACATGATTCGCAACAAGATGACCCTCGATGGTTTTAAAATTTTGATTTTTACTCTTTCTTTTTGTGAAAAACTGCGAAAAAACGTGTTTTTTTTACTTTTTTCGATTTTCATCTGCCATTTTTTTATTTTTTGATAAAACTTTATATCCAAGGGTCATTTTGTAGCTGGTATCATACTGAATCTAATGGACTTTGATTTTTTTCTTTCAGACAAGCCGTTGTCCAGTTGTGATGGAGCTACCTAGCCCACCTATTTTTGAGGCGTTACGTTAAACTATAGTTTTTGTACTTAAAAATGAATAAAATTTTTTTTTTATGTATTTCAAGACTTTATTTATCAAGCCCAACAACTTTTATATTCAAATCTTTTATAAAATCCTCAAAAATAAATCGCGAAAATAGCCTTTTTTCGTGGCTCCAAAGTGGACTGGGTCGTTAAGGATGAATAATATTGACCGTCCCAGCAAAAAGTATACTATTTCGAGAAACCGCGTATATATGACTCTAATCAATATTTCATTGGCCGTTTATTATGAAAAATCGTAATCGGGACGTTAGTATTACTGATTCAATGATTTTTAACCTGTTTAAATGATTATTAATTGCGTATTTCTGAATATTGGTGATCGGTAATAATACATTTTGGCAAGGATTGTACACTGAAACCAACTGTGAAAAAGAAAATTTCTCCATTTATTATATGTGTGTAAAACACAAAGGCTGGTTGAATATAGAAAAAAAATATCACACAATACAAAATATGTTGATATTGAATGGAAAAATCGAACTATTTATGATAATTACAGAAAAATAATATCGAGTAAAATATACGATACGACACAGCAATACCGCACTGTACTGATATTATTTTTTGTACGATGGCTACACTGCGCACTCGTAGCACCAGAGGAGAATTTCTGCTAGCCTGCCTGCTGCTTCCATAGCCCTTATTTACTATTCGCGCTGTCGTTTCAAAAATGAGGTTAGAATAGAAAGAAATTTTCGTTAAAGTTTTTAAATGCCCAAAAACAGTACATATCACACTGCAAAGGCAAATTGTAAAACTTTTCAAACGTAACTGTTAGTAAACTCTCCACACGTGTAAAATTCTTATGAATTATATTTAAAATATTTGTTGTGAGTAAATACGTATTACTAAATGTTATATCTATATCGGTGTATACTATATAGAGTGCGCAGTGCGATGTTGCCGCGTCTATAAGATTAAACTCTAAAATCTTCGAGACCGCTGCAGTTATCAATTTTGTTCTGAAAAACGCTACAGTGAATCATCTTGAAACTTGACACTGAGCTTCGTCAATATTTTTCCTATAGGCTGTATTTTTTTCAGAATTTTTTCTTTATTTTTTATATACGTTCCGAATGCATATGTTCGATAATATGTAAATCTCCATAAGAATACATATGCAAAATGGAAAAATTAATAACATTAAAACGCGTCAGACAATTAATCCCAAATTTTACACAGGCATTTGGAATGCTAAGATGCAACGTCTGTGTAAATACGAGCTTGACCTCTTTATTTTGAAAAGAGTGTCATTCATCCTTAACCGAGATAGCACCTTGTATATCCATATACGTACTTGTCTGTATATACGATACACAAATACAAAACGAAGGTGGTACTCGATGCACATTACACTGCATCTCCGTAGAGATTCTGAGAAGCATTTGAGCAGTTCTTCTCGTCTTTATATATACATCGCTAGTTCAGATGCTGCTTTGCTGGTTTCATTTGGTACCGGCGGGACAGCAGAATGTCTAATGGTAGAAGGGCGATGGTTTCTCGTGTATCACGATATTTTACTTTGCAGCTGTCGCTTCTCTTATGCCTACCTCTGCATAACATCAATATATATACAAAATTTACGATATATGTATATTCATGGTCAAGACTATTTTGCAGAACTTACTAACAAAAGAGCGGATTTTGTGATTTGCTAAACTCTTGTAAATATGTTTTCTCGAGTTTACCGACGTCATTTTTGTTTAGGAATGGCACAAAGTTTATTTCAGTGAATTTTTCAGTCGACAAGATGAAAAAGTCGATGTGGGGTTTTTCATACTTTCTTTATCCGCAGAGCAGTTTCAAATGTTACATACACATATAAACTCTATTTTCAGTGTAGAAAACGTTCGATGTACAATCCTAGAAAATACCAAGTATAAATGTTCGCCGTCTGTAATTCTTCAACGACGCTTAAAAGTCTGTTTTTGTAGAGTTCCGGTGACATCCTTGGATGTACTTGCCGCCACTGGATGTTTGCGATGTTCCGATTGAAGTGCTCCACAAGGCGTGATGTATCGTTGCGAAAAATTACGAGAATGTACTGCCACTTTTTTTTTGCACGTACAGTTTTAGTCAAAAGTAAATATTAACTTGAATGTCAAGAATCTTGTTCATATGAAGTAGAAAAAACTTTTTAACAATAAAAAACCGACTTGAAAAGAAGCCCTAAAAATGGAAAAAATGTAAAGCCAATACTGCTAAATCGTTGTTATACAAAAAGAAAATTGAAGTCAGTGCCAAACACATTAAACAGAAACCTTATTTTCAATCGACAATTCGTAATTATAAAATTTCGCAGTTAAGGAGTTTCGGGACAAGTGACAAAATGTTACCTTTTACTTCAAATTTACACAGTATATTCTTTGGCACATACTGGATGTGCCGTCTAAATTTTAAATCGATCGTCTACACCGTTTTTGTGAAATTAAATATCAAAAAAACACTTTTTAACATGGTGAGATGCCTACGATCATTGGTGAACGACAGTTTTACGAATGGAATACTGAGAAAAAATGTTAAAAACTCATTGAAAAACTGCGAAAACACTAAGTAAACTATTGCAATTCCAGTGTCCAAAAATTAAATAATTCGTCTACATGGTTTATTAATTATTCACTTATTCATCAACGAAAACGGTGAATTTTTCCCTTATCGACCAAACGAACAGGCTTTTTTTGTTTGTTTTTGACGAAATATTGCTATGTGAAGTTGGCGCTTTGCTTGAAAATAATAGAATTGTACCGAAACTCCTTAAAAGTGTCAATTCTCATAATTTTTAATTTGGTTGGCAACGACTTCAATTTTTTTTTTTATAACGACGATTCCACCCCATTGGCTTCAAACATTTTTGGTTACTATTTATGGATTTTTTTGCAGTCGGTTTTTTATTGTTAAAAAGTTTATTAATTTACGATTTTCAATCGTCTGCGCTCAAAAAAAAAACATTTCAAACAAATGTCATGCTCTTTAAAATATACTTTTTAATATACGAAATGGTTTGGTTACTAATATATAATAGTTTTGCATTGTTTAGAAATGAAAAAAAAAAAAAAAAAAATTCTTATTCTAACCAGACATAAATCGTTCATAAAAATATTGAAGTCTAAAAATATTGATTTTTTTATGTCAGTTAACAATAGTATAGTCTACTATTTTGTATCGTATTTGTGAAAATTCATCGACTCCGAGTGTCTCCGAAAAAAATAAGAACTTCGAAAAAATATGATCGACGTTTTAATATCGGATATTTATTAACTTATGCAATTACGAGACGTTGAACGTTTGAGTAATAGTTTTTCGTGCATACAACTCATCATGAATCAGCTTACGAACGGTATTTATTCAGCGAGAAAACGGGAAATTCAAAGATATAATAAGAGGCAAATATCAATGTGAAAAGTTATACAGGAATTTCAATGCAACAGCAGCAAGAAAGCGAGAACGAAAACGCTCGTTCTTTGCAAAGTACCGCTGGTTCAATTTCTGCTCGAGAGAACCAGGATCCAAGAAAGGGTCTTTTCTACCTTACAAGCACGAATCGAGCTCATCCCAACTTTCTAAAAGTTGCCTGGTGCATCCCAGTGGATGTAACTACTTCATTCGCCCTCGTGTTGGACAAAACTTAAATAGCGTCGAGGGGCCTGGGGGAGGGAGGGAGGGGGGAAAGAGGTGAATAAGGTTATGGGATCGATGGAACTTGACAAAACAAAAACATTGAAGGAAGGGTCCAGATACATGTGTCTACCTTGTCGCTCTTCACAAATTGAGCAACCGTGTTATTCTCATTTTCTGTGGCCGCGCGAACGTTTTTCTAGCATAAATTCTTGATTTCAACAATATATTCTACTGAAAGTTTTCAACAATAAAATTTATTAAAATGTGGATAACAGTGTACAAATTCTCGTAAACACTAAGAGTTGGTAAAATTTGTTTTTATTCCAAACATTTCTCAATTTTTTTGTTTCTTTTCTTCAAAAACTTTGGGTATTTTTCGTAAATCAAAACATTCGTAAGTTACGCTATAAAAGACCTCATCTCCTATTACAATTTTCTCCACTTTTTGCATACTTTCGAGAGTTTCTTATTTTCAATTATCACTAATGCATCATTTGTTGAGATTGCTTCGATGTTTGTGAGAGAAAAATACTGTTTGTCATTGGATAATGGCTGCTGATTGGATAGTTCATTCGATATCGTTGATGTTATTGGGTTTTTTTTTTTTTAAATACTTATTTTCTTATTTGAATTCTATGAAGCTGAATAATGAGGTAGCGTGCAGCATCGGTATTGTGTCCGTTGTTTCGTAAATGGCGAAAGGAAGTTTTAGCATCGTGCTGCAAAGAGGCCGCTTTGGATGGGTGTTCTAAATACACGATGCAAAAGTGATACAAAAAATATATCTGTATATGTATACAAATATAAAATACGTGCCAAGTTATTGCAACGAGACTGGTCGAAATAATCGGAGCTGTTATTCCTTTCCATCGTTTCCTTACTTCAGTTTCTTTTTACACTCCCCAAGTTTCCTTTCTTTTCCCTTATGTTCATTTTTTTATCACCTTCCACCACTGCAATCGGCACGAAACCAAGTACGAAGACAATTTGTAAGAACCTCGAAGCATGGTCGAAGCTGTTTTGCAATTGTTCGACAGTCAGTAATTTTCCAACCGTGCAAAATGTAACAACCGTTTTCACCTTTTGCAGTTTTCTTCTTCCCTCCCATTTCCAATCAATCCTCGAAGATTCTTCGAAATTTGCAGCAAGTATACGATTATTCAATGACGTGATGAATAAAAAAAATGCATTACAGCTAAATTACCATTTAATTATAGGGATATTATAACTCTGAGTAATTATCGACCATTCGAATTATTAGTAAAAGAAAGCAATTGCAGTTTTTACTTAAGGTTTGTTGCTTTGTAAAACATAAGAATTCTTTTTTGGCAGGAGAAATAATTAGTATACTTCAAAGATAATGTTTATTTACGACACAATATAAAATTAATAACAATAATAATAATAATAAAAATATAATAACTTTTATTTTTATTCCATCATAGCCGAAAACCAACCAGGCAAATAATTGCAGGAAAAACTATTCACGAAGAACTGTAATGACATTAAAAAAAAAAAAAAAAAAATACTTAAAAAACACTCATTCATGAACAGAAATCCATTATACCTCAACTACAAGTTTTTTGTGTCGGAGTACATTTCAAAATTACAAAATAATGGTTACAGCTGAAAAAAAAACCTAGCCATCACGTAAGTCACGTAAAATGAGATTTTACTCGCATATCCTTAAGACATTTACGAGGATTTGGACGCTTTACTCGTGCCCACTCTCATTTATGTTGCGAACATTGTATAGAAATAAATTCGTTAGGTCGTCACAGCTTTATGCCCAATTCGTGATTTCATTGTCATAAATGGCGTTACTTCATTCCTCTCATGCAAGTATACGTGATTTGAATAAAGGTACAATGAAAATTCTCCAAAATTAGTAAGGACCGCACACGAGACTTAATGAGCTCTCCACGTGATAAGCCGATAATTAACGTAGTTATGACGAGCGGGAACACTTGCACGACGTGGTTATGCATCAAAGCCCGTATTTTCGTAACAACGAAGTCCTCAATTATAAAATCTACATTCGTCCTATGACCGAAATGAAATGTGTTTTATTATTTAATTACATTAATTTTTACTGACAAGAAACATCACTTTGGTGTCCCCCTCCGATTTTTTTGAAACTCCTGTATATGAAAGAGCATTATAAACTTAGAGATATGTATTTTTTTTATCGGCGAAAAAACAGTTCTAAGAGGTGAATCACCCTTCAAAGTAAGGCATGTCAAGGGATGATTTTGCAGTTTCACCCACAAGCACTCCACCGATTTCGATAAAACAAAAACCAAAATGTTTCTCATCTAAAACGATGAAAAATCCACCATGAGTACGAAAAGAAATAAAACAATTAAGGAATGAACCAACCCTGCGGTTATCTATTTCTCAGCCTCCATTAAAAAGGGGTAGATCCATTTGAATGAAATGTGTTCTGTTTTTAGAACAATTTGAAAATAAAGTTTACGTGTTTTTGTATTTTTTCAAAATAGCAACCTTAAGGGGGTAAACTACCCCCACTTGAATTTCCTTACCGCACTTGTTTTTTTTCTGTTTGGATTGTCTCTACTGATTCGAAATATTTCTACAAACTCCTTTTCTACTTCCTCTCCATCGAAAATACGAATTTTATGATTTTCGGCGGATATGCATATGTGCATTAAGGGGCCAGACCACTTTGAAAATTTCAAAAAATCGATTTTTTTTACTGTTTTCGAAAGTACATACATTCAGAAATATTGTGTCAAAATTTTATGAAAATCCGAGCTCTCTAAGTATTTTTTTTTATATCCGAGGGTCATTTTGTAGCTGGTGCCATACTGAATCTAATGGACTTTGATTTTTTTGTTGCAGACAAGCCGTTGCCGAGTTATGATGGAGCTACCTAGCCCACCTATTTTTGAGGCGTTACGTTAAACTATAGTTTTTGTACTTAAAAATGAATAAAAATGAATTAAAATATTTTTTTAATGTATTTCAAGACTTTATTTATCAAGCCCAACAACTTTTATATTCGTATCTTTTATAAAATCCTCAAAAAAAAATCGCGAAAATAGCCGTTTTTTCGTGGTTCCAAAGTGGACTGGCCCCTTAACGTCAATAGGGGCGAGAGCAGAGAGTTATACCTTACTCTCTACTATTCCAATGTTTATGGGAAACTTGCATGCTACGCGTATATGAATAGGTACTCTGTTGAACTACTATTAGTGTTGCCATACGACATTTTTTTTAATTTTAAGAAAAAAATACAGGCGTGGAAATGCGATTACGGTATTTGTACTAGATAAGAATGTAATCAGGTAGTCATGATCATCTAATGTTTTTATTGGCATTCTGATACTCGCAATAAGTAGTTAAAATTAGTACAGTAAATTCTTGGTAAGTTTCCGACCTAGGAACTGTATGGGTGGTAAATGGAGAGTTATCGAGAGTCCCCACTCTCTATTCTTTTATTTCACGATCGAAACATGTATATAAAAATATATATACATATTTGACGTATATAAAAATCAAATCGACATATGACATTCTTAAATTTTTAATTGATAAATGTGAAGAATGCTGCAACTTATTTTTTACTTTGTGCAATAGCAATCTTTTTGACGCCCGAATTATTTATATTATATATTTACGAATAACAGACAATCAAAAATTATACTTAACCCGTCAGCGTAGCGCTACATACACTTTAAGGTAGTACCTAGGTAAAATCACTTGAGACAGATTTTTCTGAAATTTTAACAGGTTATCAATTACAATAGGATCTATATCTCGTCCAAATTTTAGAGTGATCGACTCATACAATCCAGAAATAAATCCCATTAAAACTCGGTTGTTTTACATGTATCGCATATGCCATGTCGCTGTTAATGCCACATTCTCACTAATTAAGCTTTTATCTCGAGACAGATTTTTATGAAAAACGAATATGTAATAGAACAAAATATCAGGAATTTTTGCGGCTAGATTCCAAAACTATCGTCTCATACGTTTCCGAGATATTAATGTTCAAAGTTCGAAATTCATGATAAAATTGTACAAGTATGAGACATGGAGGGGATAACACGGCAATGCTGTTAACTCGGCACACGGATAGCCGACTCGTTTGCCGTGTGTGCGCACTCTTCTGCGCATTTTCTGAGCAGCTGATGCGTCGTGGTGTTGTCGCGATTTACCATTCGTCCAAATACACTAGTGTCCCCTCATCTGTATATAGATTTCATTGTGTGGTCTACCTGTACCCATCCAAAAGTTTACGCTTCTCGGAAAAATGTAATCGACTGATAATATATCCAATAAGCAATCAATTATTTCAGTATATCCCTACAAGGATATATATATATACGTATATACCATATTATATAATGCGATATTAAAATAGCTCATTTTACCGAATTAAAAATATGAGAAATTGGACTAACTTTTGCTTACGCCAGAACCTGGGTACTACCTTAAACATTGGGCGCGCGATGATTTTCTCACATATATAGCTTCAAGTGCTTAACGGACAGCACCACTGTGACCCCCTATTTTTTTCACATTTTTCAAGAATTTTTTTTGGTGGGAAAAAAAGAGATATTCGAAAAATTTTTTTTGGGTTTTGTTCCTTGTTTATTAATGTATCAAAAAACATTTTTTTCACATTTTTCACGCCGCATGGTGGCGCTGGGGAAGCTCTCGCGTCATCTCCGCAGTGGTTCGCGGCACGCAGAAGAACTCTCTTTAACGTCGATCTGAAAAAAAATACCGAGTGTTTTCGTTAATAATATGATATTTTGAAGAGAAGTACATAGGGATTTGGAAAAATATTGATTTTTAAAAAATAGGCACGCCTTTGAAATTAAAGAATGATTTTCGAGCAAAATTTCTCGTCGAAAATAGGCTATAACTTTTATAATTATTGAGATATCGAAAAAATCTTATGTACTTCTCTAGATAATCTACTTTTATTGATACAGTAAAAATTTGAAGTCGATCGGATAAAAATTGCTCGAGTTCTGCTGCGTGCCGCACTCAAAAAAGTGGTTTTGAGAAAAACGCGTTCAAAGTTGGGACCCCGAGCCTCGCGGACTGCTGCACCGCTCCACAAAATATTCAATATCTACGAAAATAATTATTTCTTCGACCTGGGTCCAACGGCATTTCAATCTTAAAAGTATTTTAGATTTCTTAAAATGGTTTTCAAAAAATCGATTTTTTGAAGCCGTCACAGTGGTGTCCGTTAATTTGATAAATGGAAACTTGAAAACAAATTCGCTACTGTGATTGTGACTATTAAACATTTTTATTTTTAAAAAACCACAAATACAACGATAATTGACACTAAAAACCAAGAAATAATAATTCAAACAAATTCAAAAACAAAAATTCAAAAAATTTTTTAAACTCTTCTATCGTACAGAAGAATAAATTTGGTGAAGATAGAAAAAATTTCAAATGCTTATGCCCTTTGAAATTTTTGCTGGAAAGATTCAACCGCTCGATGTATTTGGATTCCGGATATAGAAAAAATTTGTGCGACATTTTTCAGATAGTGTGATATTAATGGATACTGATATAAATTTATATTCGCGAAATAATATAATTAAATAGCAATCTCTTACGTATAATCAACTATCACCTCCACGTTATACTAATCTTTTTAAATATTCATATTTCAAAAGTAATTATATAACCGAAAAATCAAAATATTTTGAAAATCCTGTCAATTTTGGTTTTGGTTAATCGAAAACACACTGTGAAATACCTGGTTGTAGCAATATAAATAGCAGTTATAAAATGTGCATGATGTAAAAAGTCTTTATGTTTGAAGCATTTTTTTAATGACTATCATTATTGTACGTCGTATGAGCCATGATTACTGAAAATTATGATATAAATGAAACCATAGCATATGGTTTCAATAATATAATACACGACAAATATATGATAATTAATATCAATATAACGAGATAATAGGATTACATATAAATACGATGTTTTTTAATAGGCGTATGCGCCTATTAAAAGCGGAAGGGTGTGACTTTGGTTTTCAATATAATCATCAAATAAAATCCGCTTGTAGACTTTGAGTGTTCATCCTACTTACAATTGATCAATTGTCAATATGTGTTTACGCTTGTAATAAAAATATACTTCTGTACAGGCGAGAAAAATAGCGTGGAACGTATCCAGACATAAACATTGGAATAGTATATAGTAAGTAAAGGGAAGTATTCCCCCTCAGGTTAATGCAAATATGGATGCAAGCTTAAAACTTTAAAATTCGTATTGTCGATGGAGGGTAAGTAAATTCAACGAAATAGATGCGTCAATTTCGAAAACACGAATGAAAGGAAAAATAAAGAGCGGGTAACTTATCCTCTCAGAGTCTCGTATTAATTTCGCAATATGAGAAAACGTCGATTCAGAGTTTGTTGAAATATTTCGAATCAGCAGAGACATTCCAAACAGAAAAAAAAACAAATGCTGTAAGGAAATTCAAGCGGGGGTAGGATTGTATTTTGAAAAAATAGAAACTGCCCCCTTAAGATTTCTATTTTGAAAAAATAGAAAAATTTTTATAAAAGTAGAATACATTTCATTCAAATGGATCCACCCCTTTTTAATGGGGGCTGAGAAATAGATAACCGCAGGGATGGCTCACCCCTTAATTTTTTAATTTTTTTTTTCATACTCATGGTGGACCTTTTATCGTTTTGGATGACAAACATTTTGGTTTTTGTTTTATCGAAATCGGTGGAATGCTTGTGGGTGAAACTGCAAAATCACCCCCTGACATGCCTTACTTTGAAGGGTGGTTTCATCCCTTAGAACTGTTTTTCCGCCGATAAAAAAAAAAAAAATACGTGTCTCTTAGTTTCTAATGCTCTTTTATATACAGGAGTTTGAACAAAATCGGAGGGGGACATCAAAGTGATGTTCCTTGTGAGCTAAAAAGTATTTCCTCTTTGCTCTGACCCCAAAAACTCCAACCTGCATTAACGGGACAGACCTAGTTAGAATTTTCAAAAAATCGATTTTTTTTTATTTCATTTTCAAAAAGTAGAATCTCTTACGAACATTTTCCGCCCAGGTAAATGTAAATCGGACCATTATTCGCCGAAATACAAGACTTTGTAGCACGTCGTGTCTGAGCCATAGGTAAGCAGGTAGCGGACTTGAAGTGCGTTTTTCTCGAAACCATGTTTTTGAAGTCGGTGATCACTGTAGCTCGAGAACGGCTTTACCGATCGGGTTGAAATTTATACCACTTCTTCTATACATGGTAGTCCTCCATATGAACGAAGGATTTTTTTTTTGGATAATTATTTTTATTTTTAATAGCAAAAAATGGAACTGATATTTTGGTCAAAAAAACACTTTTGACTTTTAACGGCCGCCATTTTGTGAAAAATGGAAATTTTTCAAAACCCTTCGTTCAACCGGAGCATTATATCATTAACTAAAAATCCCCTCCGTTTTTTTTGTTTCAGATGAGCCGTTGCAGCGTGAGCTTGATCACCGCAAACCGTGTTTTTTTTTGCAGCGTCCTCGGCAATTGACGGTCACCAGCTTATTTCGATATGTATTGCGTTGAAAAAATTGCAACATATACATTACATATGTATCTTTTAAACGGAAGAACTTTTGTTGTGAATTATTTTATCGTTTGACCAAAAAAAAATCGGAAAAAAGGCCTTTTTTTTGACGTTCCAACTAGCTCTGTCCCGTTAATTCGCTGAAAAACGATATTTTGGGTTAATACATTTTTATTCTATTGCCCTCATGCAAAGTGATCTTATAAAAAATATTCTTTCGAAATTTTACGATTGTAATTTTACAAAATTCGAGTAAAAACTTGGGCAAAATTTACAGCGATGTAAAGGATATTTTATATTTGGGTAAAATTGAAATGGAAAGAAAATCAAATCGCGATTCTGAATCATTGAAACGAAGACGGTGAAAATGTGAGGTAAAATGAAAAATTTATTACACCCCATGGTGCTGTACGCAGCAAGCAAATGAAAACGTGGAAGGGGAGGGTTGGGCACAATTGTGCACTTGGCGTGCCAAGAATTATTCACAGGGTATCGTATAAAAATTGTTGAACTGTGAGAAGGAACGATAAAATATACCACGCATTTTTGAATTTTAGATACAGAGTCTATTTGCCTCAAGCTGCGGGTTAATCGTCTGTAAAAAATTAACGATAATTACCACGACGTAGAATCAATATTAAAATATGGAATAACTACAACCAATGGCTTGGATATGAATGGGTAATGAATTTATTCATTTCGTACTCTCGCATTTGAATGAAATTAAATATTCGAAAAATCAATAGAATTGTCGTTGAAATTGTGTATTTAAATTGATATCGTTATGATGTTAATGAATTCGACTTCAGAATTGTGGAATCAGTAATAATTCGTCAACAAAAGTTTTAGTAATTTTGTTCACTAATAAATTAAAAGTCAGGTTTTTCGAAAATCTGGAGTCTAAAATGTAGACTGTGCCAAATGATTCCGCATTCCTAAAGCACGGCTTTCGATCCAGGATATTCCGCGATTCTAGCGTCGACTTCTGTAAATGGAAAAACGGGTCGCTTGAAAACCCGGTTTTTCATCTCAGTTCAATACTCTCGACTTGGAGCGTTTCAGTAACCACAAACGATCGAGCGAAAAATCAAACTGCAGAAACTATAACCTTTACTCCTCGGCAAAAAATCAACTTTTTGTATATCGTACTCAGCTAGAAATGTTTTGTTCAATATTTTTTCGTATGTTCTCTACTATTTTCATTATCAGTATTCTCTTCAAATGTTTTTTTACTTGCGTCACTGTGTTTTCGCATTCTTCTATTCAAACTCTTCTTTTTCTGTTGCTTCTCGACAACGTCCAGAGCTTTCAAATTTTTTTTGCCTCTACTTCATCCATTGTTCGAATGCTTCACAATGACGATTGGCCATGTGGAAAAGTCTCAACGATCTTAATTGACGGATTAAAAGAAAAAAAGAGGAGAGAGAAGCAATTCCCTCTAGTGATTTAGAGAGGATGATAAGACAAAAAATTACATCGCAGAGAACATAATGCCTGACGACATAAAAGAATTATTTCTCAAATGGCACTCTTTTTTTAGGCTCGTTAAGAAAGACGAGACTGGATCTACTGATGGGCTTACTCTGAGCGCTCTCTTGGTTCGGGTACACAGCTTTGCAAAGAAAACAAATAAAATGAGAATTAAGTATAAAATTTATTTCACATTAAGAATTGAAAACGAATAATAAAAATACTAATTTCAAAATTTAATGAAAATTGAGTAGTGCATCGGATTCAGAAGAGAAACTAATTATTCGGGCATTGAAGTAGAATAATCATCAATAATAATTTACCATGTAACAATCCTAAATTACGCCGTTTCAACATTATAGAAATACATTGCGAAACATAGGGCAGGATGAAATCGCTGTTGAATTCTCTCTAAACGCGGTAGACTTTCAATGGAGGTGCTTAATCAGGAAAACGATTCAATACGCTTGGGACATTGGTATATAGGAAATGTGAATTAAGCCGAATAGTACGAAAAGCGAAAACATCCTGCAGAGGGATTTGACCCTTATTCTATATAACAGCAAAAGGCCTTTTGGATGTTCGCAATCTGCGATGGACTATTTTATTGAACTTTCGACCCGGTCTTGGTTGAAACTCGCGATCTTTGTGTTCATCTTGTTTTTTAAGGATCGTTACGTCTAAATGGGGCAATTTGTGTAATGACGGAGGTTCGGACAAGTTCGCCGGTGTTCGGACGACTTCGGCCACGCGAGCAACACGCGATCTTGTACCTGTTGAACCGGTTTGTCGTTGAAGGGAGGGGGGATTGTGGCAAGGGAATTTCTTCGTGGCCCTCTTCTTTTTCTTCTCCTCTATATCTTCGTCTTCTTCTTACTTTTGCTACGATGTTCTTACTCGCGATCTAAGCTGCGGATGTCTGTAAAGTGTATGTTCGAGTTCATCCGTGTGGGTCACTCTTCCATTTGTGTTAAAGAGTGGCTCCCTCTCAGGCTGGTTCTCATCTTCTCTTTCTCCTCACAACACCTGACTCGGCCGTTTTTTTTATTTTCTTTTCTTTTTTTCACTTATCTTATTTTTTCTATGTATTCTTGTTGTTGTTCGATCCTCAGCCTTCGTCCAGCTTCCGCTGCACCATCCTCATGGAAGCTCCTATGTGTGTTATACACACATTCTCTACCATGGTTATCTTCTTGTTGCGGTGTTCTTCAAGAAGTGCCGGTGCTCAAAGTGTGCTGTTGGGTGGGACAAAACGAATCGTGATGCGGACGCCACTGGAACTATATATACAGTTTGTAACAAACCTCCACCAACATTATATATATATATATGTATATATATCTCTACCTAAGCGACGAATGCCTCGAGGCTTGACCCTTCGCTCAGAATGTATCTCGCATCTGCTCCTTTCTTGCTCCTTTCCCAGCCTCTCATCCTCCTTTTACTCCACTTCCTTACTTGCTCCTTCTTTAACCCCCTCCCCCCGCGCCCCAACTTTTATGCTTCGTCTTCTTCGAGAATCCTCTGCTCCGACGGAGATTAACTTTATGGGATTCATGGAGCCTATGGCGAACGCCCTTAATATCAGCCTGCCACGCGCAAATACAACTTTCGTGTTTTATCATACTCAGCCCCGAACAACACCCTCGATTTTTCATACCGTCGAATTTTTTTCTTTATTTATTATTTGAGGTTAAATATTGATGATCGAAATTAACAATTGGATAAAAAAAATAGAAGAGCATCGATTTAGGTTTTCATTTTGATTATGTTTAAATAATTCGATGCTGACAGTTGACACTTTCGGTTCGTTTCATTTTCACAAACACAACAGTCCGGTTTAACTTGCGTGTGGTTAAATGTTGAGCGGTTCAGAAAAAACACGCAACCAGTACGGCTCATCCATCACATTTTTCGTTTTCTTTTACAGTTTATTATTCTTCTGGATGATTGACATTTCGGGGTAACGCGGATAACTTACCTCGGGTTAAATTGATAGCTCGATAGGATAATCAGCAGCGAAGATTATTACGTTGCTCAGAATTGTCCAGGGATAAAATTATTGCTCGTAATTGCTATGGGATAAAGGTTTTAATATCAAAATAAGCTTGCAGCAGAGATAGCTGGATTAAATTATTTTTTAATATCATTAAGTTATTATTATTTCCATAGTTTTCTTCATTTCATTTTCGTCCTATCGTAATTTAATTTTGTGCATAATTTAATATATGATGATCAGGAAGAGAATTAAAACTGTAAAACGAGTTCTTTTTTTTTTAATACGCATAATTATTTCTTTTTTTTTTTTAATATGCTGCTCTATTTTTAATGATCAATATTGTTGTGGTTTTTCGAAATATTTCATATAATAATGCCACGTAATGAAACTTCCGTAGTAAAACGAATAATTATTAAACAAATTAATCACCGCATCATCCCGTTTATTCCTTTTTTAATGTGATTTTTTTGAATGTTGCGTGGACGAATCCACGAAATGAAAAATAAAAAATTGACTTGCACGAGAGAGTCGCGTGATGCGGCAGAATGTTGTCCACAACATCACGGGTGTATCAAGGCCCAAGAAATAGCTCGAAGGCCTTTTCGTGAAACTCTTACCTCGCTCGAAGGACGAACGCGTAAAAAAAGGTTGTCCGTTTTTTTTACCTCTGTTCCCTTATTCCCTTAAACTGGAGACCGATTTGCGTGCTGAAATTCTCGGTCGTCGGGAAAACACACAATGTGCGGTGACCACCTGAATGAACTCAATTCGTTGCTTTCATCATGATAATACTATTTATTTATCATATATATCCATATATATAGCTCGAAGCCCACAGGGAGTCCTAAATTTCATCTTGAATCTTTTTTTTTTTTACGACTTTATACAAACGTACCAAAATTAATTATACAACAAACGATGATCAATTAATTAAAATTCCCCAATTTATGTTTATCAGACTCATATTCATTCCGAATATAATGAATGAAATTTTGCCTCGTTCTCTCAAGCTAGAATTCGCGATAAAGCATTTAACATTGTTGGTAAATCGACTAATTAATAAACGATTATTGAGTGCACGAATCAATCGACCAATAGAATCTCTTTCAATGAAATTACGTAATTGAAATTCGCGATAATCTGTATTATCCGATAGTACATATAAAAATATTAAAAACGTGCGATATGTTTGCCAAAAGGGAAGACGATGTTATTTTCGTTTTGTTATTTGAACGAGGAGGATATTTATTATGAAGGAAAATCTATTGTTTCGTGGAATGAAAATTGGTGGCTGTGTTAAAACGAATTACTCTTGTTTCTTGTTGCGCAATTAATCGATACAAACTGGCTTTTATTCCTCAGGGGATGTAATGCGGTAAATTTTTAGCGGAGTTTGCGCCCCAGCTTATCCGGCTTGTTGAGAGGTCTTCGGGGAACAAGGATCACAGGGTAAAAACATTTGGTCCAGATAACTAGATTTTCCAATATCATTCACGAGCCACAGTTATTCCATTTTATTCATTTTTTATAGTTAACTGATGGAATTCACTTTCGACAAGAATATTTGGCAATAATGACAATTTATGAATTAGCGTATCACTAAAAGTTGAAATCAAGGTGTGGCATTAGTAAAGGATGTATAGGAGCAATGCGTCCAGACTAATCGGCCTAAAAGCATTGTAAAGTGGCCCGACGAAGTGCTGAGGAGTGAGGTGGACCTCTTCGGGCTACGTTGCTATAACGACATAAGCTTTCGCTTCTATGGATGACTGTCTGTGGTACCCAACTGCAAAAAAAAAATTATAAAAAAAGTATAAAAGAACAAAAAAGAGAAAAGACCTCTGTTTATCAAGGCGCTGTACACACACGCAGATTCTTGGCAATTCCACACTTTTATGGGACGTGCTAGCATGTACCAACAATTGACATACTCACAGCTTTTTCCTCTCGTACCAGCGAACGCCAAGAATTTTTTTTTCTACTTTCTTCTTCGTGAAATAAAATATTTGAGATTCGTTGCATTTTCTCTCTTGAAATGTTCACGAAATTAAAATTTTTGGGGTCTTATGGTGTACAAAGTACGGTCCAAAAGTTTTCAATGGAGAGTACAATCTTTAGATCTGGTTTTGTCGAGCTTGTAAATTTAGATTGCGAGTCATTGATCAGTGAAAGTTCCCTTAAGTCGAAGGATCGGTCCTCCGATCAAGAAACAAATCTCTTACAAGTTAAAAGGTTTAAGGAAGTGCCTAAAGGCTATTCCATAGGGTGGTCCATATTCTACGTGAGCCTCTTAGAATATATTGTTTCAAGTAAAATTATAAGATCGCCATCGTTGGTTAAACACTATTCATCGTATAATTGTAATGAAAATGGAGGTTCAAATCGATGTTATTATCTGATAAATAGGGGACGTGAAATAAAACACTCCGAAGATCTGATATTTGATATTTTTTCACTCACTTCACATTGCATCCCACAGCCTCATCGGCTGAAGCTCATTTTGAATGTATTTCAATGCGTTTAGAGCTGAAAAATCGTTAAACTTGACCAGAGTCTTGTATATAGGATAAACGACGTGTCGTATGTCCTGAAAGCTACATAGCAGTTTATTTTATTCAAGCCATAACCTTTAACGATATATACTGCAAAAATACGTCGTATATATAGTATAAATTTCTCTCGGCATCTTTTACGACAAAGTCTTGTGGAGCGATATCTGTTAAAAGGATTTCTTTCGATACTGGAAACTGGAAACTCGTACTGTGGGAAGATTCTGCGAGTGACGTGTCCCTGGACCTAACTATATAGACCATCGAAGCTGTTGCTTCGTTGTCTTGTTTACTCGCGTCTTTGCCCCAGTCGCCTCATTGGCAAACTTGACTCTGTGGCGAAAACCCAGGCTGCAACGGTCTGATGCGTCTCAAACACTCCCTTAAACATCTCACACAGCATCTCACACACTAACTAGCAGCCCCGACCATATTTTCCACGACAAACACTCGCTGGACTTTTCCCACTTTTCCCTGAACCTTTTATCTGCCTACCAGCACATTTCTTATATTTTTTTCTCACTCCTTATTTCCATTCTTAATCTCGAAGCCTACGTGAAATTTTTCTGTTCTTTTCTTCATCTCATCCCTTTATCATTCGCCATTTTTCGCCATGGTCTCTTGTGTCCTCCTCTCACTCAATCCCACCTCCCTCCCTCTCCTCCTTTCTTTCTCCTGACTTGCTCTCTCACACCTTAACCCAAACCCTCCACCCTCAACAACCTCGAGACTCGTCGAAACTTTTGATTGATCTATTTTTATCCCTCCTTCCTCACTTTTATTCAGGTTTACCTAAGGCGAGAAAAAGAGATAGAGAGAGAGAGAGAGAGAGAGAGAGAGAGAGAGAGAGAAAGCTGCTCTTTCTTGTGTGATAAATCGTTCGAATCGCGAATCCCTCCCACACATACCTGCTCAACGCTGGATCGTAATCTCATTTCTCGAGATTCTATACGAGATCACCTCTATTGGTACACCCGACTGTGTCGGTATAACTCTCGAGAAAACGTCGCAATAAAGACCCAGGCAAAAGAGACGAGGGTGGTTTTGGTCTTAAAAAAAGTCGTATTAATCATTCGTCATGGTAAATATAAAAAAAAAAGAAAACTCGAAGTTTGTGAACTTTTGGAAAATGACAGCGGAGAAAAATGGAGTAATCGATTACGAATGATGTAATGACCCTACTATATAACAAATAATAAGTGAGGAATTACAAATGCGATATTCCTTTTTTTCTTTTGAATACAAAATTTAACGATAAATAGTCGCATTTTTTTTAAATACACATTTTTACTTATTATTAATCTTCTAAAGTTTAATTAAAATAAAGGTTCGAAGACAGTTGAATGAAGTTCAAAATCAAATAATTTGGGTCAACCTCTCAAATCAACATTCACTTTCTATTTGATCATTTTTTAAAATTCGAATATTTTTACTCAAACACGAGGCGTGAAAGATTTCAAAACCGATGGTTGACTCTCGTGCACGGAAAACGCGATCGAGATTCAAGCAGGATATCACAGAAGCGGTAATTTGCATTCTTCTCTATATCCAGTTCTACAACTTTATAGAAGAGCTTGGGTATGAGAATCTTGGGTGTGTACTTGTACGAGAGCATGAAATCCAGCATGAAAAGCGAAGAGTGTTGATTGAGCTTGATCCTACGTCGTTCTAACGTAAGGAAACACATGTATCTATGGGAATACCTCGGTAATCGAAGAGCGTGGCTGGCATCATTTGAGAAGCAAATTGACAGAAGTTACGCCTGTTCATATTTTATATATACATACATAAAAAGAAATTATATAAAAATACATTCTTATATAAAATAGAAAGTCGATGATGTCCAGATAGAATTTCGAGCACGATGCAAATTTCAAATTTGTAATGTACACCCCACTCGATAAAACAAGTAAAAAGAAAAACCATGGAAAAATACACACCTCCAGATACGTAAATCACATCAATATATATATATATATATATACGTATTTAATTATTTATATGTATTTATATGGACATCTGAGTACGTAAAGATTCCAAAAAATGGCTACCAGTTGGTTTCATCTGGAGTATCATCAGAAGTTTAGTTTCTTTGATGGCAGAGAGCATAGCCATCGGAAAATATATGATAGGAGTATACAGGACGTAGCGCACCTGCTTGCCTCGAGGCAAAGTGTAGTTAGGTACAGTGGAGATAGTACATAGACTATATTCTATGTGTACAAGCGTTATATATATATATATATATATATATATATATATATATATATGTATATAGTGATTTTACTTCACTTAGCTGAGAGATAATGCAACGGAGCTGGACCCCGCCAAGCGACCTTCCTTCCCAGCTCCATTTTGCCTCCGCGTCATGAACGCATTTCCATATCAAATGTATATAGATTCAGTTGAAGATAGATGGAACACTTTTCGCTAGAAACTAATAGAGGAAAATATCAAGTTTGTGTAATAGTAAAAATAAAAATCCCGCAGGAAGAAACTGAATTTTTTAATTTTCCATTTCAATATACACATGCATCAAGTGATGTATATTTTTCGAAAAAGTAATGAGACTTCGACGATAAACCGAACAGTGCTCCATTTTTCCTGTAAGATATGCAATATACGTAGAACATTAGAAAGCCGCTGATTTCCAGGAAGTGTTAAAATCTTCGTGACATTCCAAGGAGGAGAAAATATCAAGAAAAAGTGTCTGCCTTGCTTTATGTGAAAAATTCCTACACAGAAAAAAATAAATTGTAGTTTTTACTGAGATTTTCATGAAACTTTACAATTTTACACATTAGTAGTGCCTTTCGGACGCATAAATATCATTTTTTTATGAAACTTTAAACAAAATCTGCAAGTTCCTACGATGGAAAACACTAATACCATGAATGATATATCGCATGCACATCAAACGAATTTTTACAGTATCGAACAGTAAAATTTACACGCTACATTCACCCCATTTATACAGTGTGAAACCGTAAAAAGTACACGAAATAATAAACTGAACTTGTCCTCATCAGAATTATCCAAATATAAATATAAAATTGTTTGAAACAAATAAAATTTTTTAAAATTCTTCACTTATAAACACGCATTTTTAATCATTGTCTATCGTACTTTCTTACGAATTCTTTCTTAAATCCATTAGCACCAACACAAATTTCTACAGAAAAATTTTCCTACCTACACTGGGATTCGATCGGTAACAGGAAGATTCGTCCCCAGAAAATTCGTCCCGGAAAATTCGTCCCGGAAAATTCGTCCCCAGAAAATTCGTCCCAGAAAATTCGTCCCCCGGAAAATCCGTCCCCGTTGGATATTTCTACAATTCAGTTGGATATTTCCGTAATTTTTTTGTTATACGCTACATAGAGAATATTTCAAAGCATTGTACAGTAATGCGTGATCACGCGGAACCCACCCTACTATTTCTACATGTTCAACGATTCCACACACGCATCCCGAGATACTAAAAACCCACCCTACTATTTCTACACATCCAACAATTCCACGCACATAACCCTAGATGCTACAAACCCACCCTACCATTTCTACACGTCCAACGATTCCACACACAAATCCCGAAATGTTACTAACCCACCCTACTATTTCCACATGTCCAACTATTCAAACAACAATCCAAAGATGACCCGAACCCACCCTACTATTTCCACATGTTCAACTATTCAAACAACAACCCAAAGATGACCCGAACTCACCCTACTATTTCCATATGTCCAACTATTCAAACAACAGCCCAAAGATGACCCGAACCCACCCTACTATTTCCGCATGTCCAACTATTTAAACAACAATCCAATGATGACCCGAACCCACCCTACAATTTCCACATGTCCAATTATTCAGACAACCACCCAAAGATGACCCGAACCCACCCTACTATTTCCACACGTCCAACTATTCAAACAACAACCCAAATATAACCCAAATACACCCTACTAATTCCACATGTCCAACTATTCAAACAACAAGCCAAAGGTGACCCGAATCCACCCTGCTATTTCAATATGTCCAACTATTCAAACAATAACCCAAAGATGACCCGAACCCACCCTACTATTTCCACATGTCCAACTATTCAAACAACAACCCAAAGATGACATAAACCCACCCTACTATTTTCACATGCCCAACTATTCAAACAACAACCTAAAGATGACCCGAATCCACCCTACTATTTCCACACGTCCAACTATTCAAACAACAACAAAAAAGACGAATCGTTATTCGATGAATTGTTTTTTCGACGAATTATTATCGACTAATTGTTTTCAACGAATTTTCCGCAAATCTCAGCACTCATTCCAAGATTTCATTCGCCTCACGATTCCATACGCACTCCGATTACATGCGCGAACCGATTCCACACACGCTTGCTTAGTTGTGTTGGTTTGTTGTGTTCGGGGGACGAATTTTCCAGGGACGAATTTTCCGAGGACGAATTTTCCGGGGATGAATTTTCCGAGACGAATATTCTGGGGACGAATCTTCCTAGATTCGATTCGATCTGACCTACTTACCTATCTACGACCTAACGCGCACGGACGCTACCTATTACACCACTATCTACTTGATAATTATTGGTAAAAAAAATGATACGTATATATCCAATCTGAAATATGATCGGTAACGTCAATGAATAATCTATGAGACAAGTCATTTGAAAGCAAGAAAAATTTGAAATATAAAAAATATCGAATTTTCATATTACAATGTATTATGTCCGTAACGCTTCCGTGTAGTTCAAAATTGCTCCTCCCTCCCCCCCCCCCCCCCCCCCCCCCTCCATTGTTTAAGCTGTAATAAGCAAATACAGCAATAGTTTGCAATAAGTGTTTCATCTTGAAATGTCCTGGCTCACGTGCTTGAAAAAATTACAGTGTACACTGTAAAAATTGAAAGTAACATAGTAAATTTTGCAGTACATCTTCGAATTTTTACTGGGAACACTGCAATTTCTAATTTATATCGACAGTAATTTTCTCTATTGGAAGTATGCAATTTTGATGTTTTTCAATTACAATTTTTCATGTATGCCGCTTAACATTTTTTACAATTTTCTATATCAGTATTGTATAGTAGTATTGGTTCACAGTTTATTTTCCTATGTGTATTGAATATTTTACTGGGGCACTGTAAATTTTACATTTAATACACAGTGGGATTCCTCGTTTTTATATGTAATTTCTGCTACGTCATTTTTTTACTGTGGACATTGAGTTTTTTACAGTTTATATCAGCATTAATAATTGATCAGAAAGTAAAAAACACATTAAATCCATTATTTTGTAATGGAACACACTGTAAAACGACTAATTTACAGTTTTCAACTGTATATTTTGTTTAAATTTCAGTAATTTTTAAATGTCGACCATTAATTTTTGTAGATCAATTTTTTCCATATACGAGTTATTAGTAATATGAGTTAAAAAATGTGACGGATCTGGAGGAAGAGCGTTTGGAATGAGAAACTTGCGATGCGCGAAAATCCTTTCGTCCCATCGTCTTTCAGCTGAAAAACTAAAATCGTCTGTAAAATATCCTGAAACAAGAATGTACGGTATTAAGGGGTCAGTCCACTTTGAAAATTTCAAAAAATCGATTTTTTTTACTGTTTTCGAAAGTACATACATTCAGAAATATTGTGTCAACATTTTATGAAAATCCGAGCTCTCTAAGTATTTTTTTTTTTTACCTGAACGTCAGGACCTCATTCCGTCTACCTGAGCGTATAGCGCGCTCAAACGCGTTTTTCTCGAAATAACGTTTTCAAAATCTAGCTCCATCGTATCTCTAAAACTAACAAACCGATTCTCTTGAAATTTGAACCACATATTATAAGCATGATTCGCAACAAGATGACCCTTGATGGTTTTAAAATTTTGATTTTTACTCTTTTTTTGTGTGTAAAACTGCGAAAAAACCACGTTTTTTTTTACTCTTTTCGTTTTTCATCTGCCATTTTTTTATTTTTTGATAAAACTTTATATCCGAGGGTCATTTTGTAGCTGGTGTCATACTGAATCTAATTGACTTTGATTTTTTTGTTTGAGACAAGCCGTTGCCGAGTTGTGATGGAGCTACCTAGCCCACCTATTTTTGAGGCGCTAGGTTAAACTATAGTTTTTGTACTTAAAAATGAATAAAAATGAATTAAAATTTTTTTTTATGTATTTCAATACTTTATTTATCAAGCCCAACAACTTTTATATTCATATCTTTTATAAAATCCTCAAAAAACAATCGCGAAAATAGCCTTTTTTCGTGGCTTCAAAGTGGACTGGCCCCTTAATATTTCCGTAATTTAGCAATTTCAATTCGGTCATTATTAAGAGGAAATATTTGTTTATCGTTACGGTAATTTGCACGTCAGTTATAGCTCGCTGCCGACTCGAGCTGACTTTGCGAGGTGACATATTCGATAAAGCCTAGTCACGTAACACACTCACGTAACGGGTGCGTACGCGACTATCTACTCCGTTGGATAACGTTACGGGAACGTCGGCTGTTCTACGTTTGACAACTGTCTAGTTCCAGGGCGTCTCTCTAGAGCGCGCAATTCTAATCGAAGAGAGCGCCATTCACGGTACGGTTATTTTTTTAACAATGTTCAAGCAGTTCCTACTGAATTTGGAATAAACGTAAATGTTCGGGATTGGAGTACGATTTTAGAAAAACAAGATTGGGAAGACAATGAACTTTTTAAAAGGGAAATGATGATCGAAACCATCTCGAACTTCGAACCTTTCGATATCGAATTTTCAGGCATTTCCTTTGAATTCCTACTTACAGAAGATCTACTGTAATTCAAAGTATCATTAAATACTAACTCATCCGTTGTACTTACATAAATATAAGCTGCAAACTTATTCGATTCTAATGACGTGAAAAAACGTATACTCAGCAAGAATCTTGTCTGGTTTCACATCAGGATTTTTATAGATATCGCAGTAGTACAGCATGAAATTTCAATGCTTCTCACGTACTTTCAATGGAGATACGCCCTCTGTCAGATGCATATACGTGTGTGTGCGCCTAAAGCTATGTACAGGTAAAAGTGCATAATACACGTGGAGTTCAAAGATAGGTTGAACGCGAGCAAAGTATCTTCGTCTCTCGCTTATCCACGTATTCATTCTTATTGGTACTTTTCTCTCGTCTCTTTATTCAACTCTTGCCTTTTACCTTTTCCTGGGGAGACCTTACGAGATATTTCTACCGAATGAGAATATTGAAACGTTTCCTTCTTCGGCAAATAAATTCTCGTGCGCGGATGTACCGTAATGTATTTTACAGTGTTAGAGTTTTGTGACTTGGATTATCGGTTCCTTTAATCGGAAGTGGTATGCAGAACGAATAACAATGGTAGAAAAAATATCCTGTCTGAGACAAAATGTAGAAATAAAACGGAGAAAATAAAAAGAGAGAAAAACGGAGAGAGAAGAGGAAAGGGGGTCAGGGAGAGGGTGAAAAATTCTTTTTCAGGTTGCACCAGCGTTTGGTCGAGCCTAAAACTAAAAAGCTTTTGAATAAAAACCCTATATATACATACATATATATGACAAGCAATCTCGTGCTATAAAAATATTTATATTATATATATATATCTTATTACATGTATACATTTATATTCGTTCCGCATACACCAGAGAAGCTTTGTCATTTTCTGCATTCACTGCCCTACTTTCCTACATTTATTTCTGTTACCCCTTCTTTTTTTTCGTTTTATTCTGCGTGGTCGCTCAACGATGTTTTGTGATATGAAAACAAAAAACCCTTGTCCCGCTTGGAATTACTCTCTTTTCATGCTGATTTCTTTCACAATTCTTGAATTTTTCTCTTTTCCAAGCAATTCGACATATCAAATTTAAGTAACGTTAATCGAATTTATTTCAGCCCAATCGAATTCCCATCAGTGATCTATTTTTAGTTTCGTTCTTTCTTTTTTTAGTGCGAAGCGTCTAAAATTTGATGACTCTGTTTTGACGTGTGGCGAAAGGCGAGTTTTATGACAAGTTCGTACGAACGTCACCAAAAAAAACCAATTACCGTTCGCGGCAGCAAACAAGTTTACCTTCTTCTCGCATCCGTAACGCAAACCTCATGCAATATCTTCTTTCTCTTTTTTGTGCCTTTCCTCTTTTACTCTTTCCTGCGTGACGTAAAGGGTAAAAGAGGAAAGGCACAGAAAAGAGAAAGAAGAAATTGTACTGTATCTCTTGTATAGTATCGTTGCGATATTCTTCAGTGGTTAGTACATGCGCGAACTACTTTTATCCACATCAAACATTCCGAGTACACTTAACCCTATTTCAATCCATTTTTGTTCCTTCCTTTAAAATTAGAATTAGAATTTCTACGAAATAAATTGTCGAAAAAAGAAAAGTATTTCTGAACATCAAAAACCACGGACCCAATCGTAAGCGGTGTATAAGAGTTGTCTCAGGGCGAATTGGCGTGAAATGTCTCATGTGTACCCGCACCTCCATGTTTACGTAATACATATATATGTATATTTAGACTTATTTACATATACATATATTTATTAGTCTATCTCACTTTGTAGGAAGGATATAGTGCTCATTTTAATTGCGCTTCCAATTAGTGCACGCGTTCGATCAAGTACACTCGACTTACGATTGGTGACCGAAACACGTGTCCAATTATCCAACGCAACACTCGAGCTCGATCCTTGCCACGCTCACATCTCTCTCATGTGGGTGGGCAAACCCTCCGACGCACCGCCAATTTCTATACAACAGTAAATACTATATACATATATACGAATATATCCATATATATGTGTATATATATATATATAAATATGTATAGATGTATGTATATTTACTACATCCCTTGTATTTAAATCTGTCAATCTCGGCAATTGTCACGTACCTCTACGTGACATGAATTGTCACGTACATGACTCGATATGGGGTGTGGCAGATTGACGTTCGTTTTACAACGAGAGCCCGAGTTACTTGTTTTTTTTTTTCCGTTTCTTTTAGTCCTACGATGCTATCTGATGTAATTATTTTGCAGACTCGATGTATGAAAAAAACAAATTTATTTTTTTCGCCAACCAACATCGATGAGAATCATTTTTTATTTCTATTTTTCTCTCCTAACCTTTTTTTCTATGCCTCGTCGGAGGTAATAAAGAAAAATCGAGTTTTTCATTCCAAAATGATTGGAAATGTAACGATGTTCCAATAACTGGATTTAATGAATGCAAAGGTATCAATTTCGATGATTGGGAAAGTGAAGTTTTGTTTGGATTTGTCTACTGAAAATTTGAAATTTAGATCACAAGACTACATCGGTTGTTTTATTAAGACACTTGCGAATAATTTGGCAGATTTGAGTTATTGTTGATTCGATGTTACGGTCTATTAATTATGTGCGTTTCCGTCTTCGTGTGTTTACCGGAAATATGCGCAATTCAAAAGGGAGAGAGTGAGACTAAGAGAGACCGAAAGACGGACAGACAGAGATCGATATAATGCGGGTTTCTCTTGTGACATCGTCGCTTGCTCGCGGATATGCGGTAAACCGGACATCGCCTCTACAGTATAACGATAATACGATGAGCATTAGCTTGCCAGGCCACAGGAACACATATGGATTAGGATTGCTCTTGACGTCGTATGTGTGTGTGTAAATATACATGACGTTCCACTCTATTCGGCTTCGAGCCAAATCTGCTTAATTTTTCAAATTTGCTCCACCATTGTTACCGGATTTATATAATTATCAAAGTGAATTGTAGTTCGAAGTAAGCTTCGTATCACATTGAGATTTTCCAAAAAATGTTGAGTCACATATTTTACACCGAAGAACATAATTTCGAATGTTTTTTTTTTTTCTTTGTTTTGTAGATTTTCAACTTTTTTTACTTTACCTGTAAGAGTATATATTTCCGAAGTAACATCTTCAGAATAATATCCTTTGCCTATTTCGTAGAACGACTCTCATGAGCTGTATTCCACGAATACCCGCAACTAACCCCCTTTTACGTATTACCCTATGTGCCGAATCTCGTTCTCAACAGAAAGTTACCTCCGTTGTATCCACAATGCCAACCTCTCTTTCTTCTCGCCTTAACCCCTCGGTCGTTTTTCCGACCCAGCCACGCCGGCACGATTCGTTTTCCTAGCGAGCAAGGGCTTGCTCGAACATTTGCGAAAATCTCGGCAGAACTTTCTTCATAAATAAAGTGTAAACAATGGGGGGAGACAAGGAATGCGCCAGAAATAAGGGAGAACAAGTTGAAGCATAGCTCAGAGAAAAGTTGAGGTTGAGAGCGGAAAGTAGAGAAGCCATATAAACACAGGCAGTAGCAACATTAGCATCGGACAGACTATGCCACTCTACGCCTATGTGCTCTATCTTTTATAACTCATGCGAGACGCTCTTTACTCTTCTGCTGCAACCATCAACCAGTGTAGCACAATGTACATGTATTACACTCATAGGGTGTTACAAAAAAGGCATCAACATTATCCGGAATAGTTAGATTTCAGAATTCTGAAAAGAAAAGTCCTTATTCATTTTTCTCGTCATTGTAACATTGATGAACTATAATAAATGATCTGTGATTGACTTATGTGGCGTACCAAAGAAGTAAATTCACCCACTCAATGACGCTTCTGAACCCCGTAGCGTATTAGCCAACGCTAACGCATTAATATCACGTCAAGAATGCAGCAGACGCCAGGAAATGTTTGAAGACTTTTCGCTTCAGAATTGCGTAATCATCACGTCTCGTAAAGAGTGTCACAAATTTTGAAACTCCCTGTATAGGTGCACATATACTTTTGTCACGACTGGAAAAAGTTGCGTCTTTTACACCTGGAAGTTCCTACAAAGTGTCTTTTTTTTTCTCCCAATGAAGCTTTACAATAGAATACGTCATACGAAAAAGATCTTGAACTCTTGATAAACGCCTGATGTTCTTAGGCTCATGAATTAATAGCAACTCGATTTAATCCACTATTCAATCGCTGTGAGTGATGATTTTACATGATTGTTTTGGTATTCAAACTAAAATATTAGCTATCAGATCGATCTCTTATATATAACTGAAGTTAACTGGTCTGTTAAAAGTTCATCGGCCAGAAATTTTGCCCGAGTCTATTGACTTCGAAGAAACTTCAGTGAACTTCCCCGTAGTCTGATGGGGTTTCTTCAATAGTTAAGGACGTTCATCTAAATTTGCAAAGTCGTTAAGATCGATTACGGTGAAAGGTTCTGCCAAAATCTATTGATATCGAGACATTGACAAATCGCTTGATATGCTTTCCCAAGAGATTAGGGAAATCAATACTGTTGAATTTCAAAGATAATTGAACTGAAATATAACCGAGATGTGACTATATTCTAGCACATCAACAACGCCAGCGTTAATTGGCTGTTGATTCCATCGAAATTATTAGTTAGTAAATAATTGATCGAATTTATAAGTTATTATCCTTATTGTCTTATTACAATAACATTTCATGACGTCTGCTAGTTTTGAAATCAATTTTCGCACAGATCATCCAATCCTTATCACTGCAGCAAAGTCGTACCATGTAAATCAATAGAGGACTCTAACTAACGTCCATAAATCTTTAAAAATAATTATCTGCTAATTTTGCACTTTGAAATGACCCATTTATAATTATTCGAGGAAGCACTACCATTTATTATTCGAGTAATACATCGCCAACGTACTTTTCAGTGAAGAAACTTTATGAAAAAAAAAAAAGATAAAAAAAGAAAGTACACTCGCGTGTCGTCCTGATGATGGTGGAATAGTTGACCTAACGTAAAAGTGGTTCGTGCATCGGTGTTATTTCTCGCTGAAAGGTCTTGTACCGTTGTAATTTCACAAGTCTATCCACAACCAGAAAATACGAGCACACATACGATACGCCCTTGGTGAGGCTTTTAGCGTATTAGAATTCGCGGTATAGGATCGTGTTCGAATGTTCGAGAATATGTAATGTTCTCGATACAAATGGACTAAACGCGAGAGTGTCAAACGTCCCAAGGGTGCGCATAGAATTAAATTTCATTGCAAAGCTCGTTCCGTCTATTTCCCCCCCCCCCCCCTCCAGTCTTCGATTATAGTTTCTGTCTGCATTCGTAGAAATACTCTCCAAATTACGTTCACACTCATAAACGGAGAAAACACGCATAAATAAACAAATGTTTTCCCTTCGTCCTCTGAAAACAAATGCTCGCATTTTGAGATGTCACTCTCAAGAAGAGTGTTGCTATATGGATTTTCAGTAATGTCACTCCTGATGATTGCATATTCGAGAATAGCTGGAAAGTTTATTGACACACTGAAAATCTTATGGAAACGGAAGCAATGTGAAAAGCTCCGGTTACAGACTTTTTGGAATAGTAGACACTTCCTTTGAAATATTAACCCGTCAGCAGAGGCGTGCTACGTACACTTTAAACATTGGGCGTGCGATGAGAGATTTTCTCGTATGTATAGCTTCAAGTGCTTAACTTGATAAATAAGAACTTGAAAATAATTTCGCTACAGTGATTGTGGCTATTAAAAATGTTTATTAAAAAAAAAAACCATAAATATACCAATAATTGATACGAAAATCCAAAAAATAATAATCAAAAAAGTTCAAAAACAAAAATTCAAACAAATTTTTTTACTCTTTTATCATACAGAAGAATAAATTTGGTGAGTATAGAAAAAAATTTAAATTCTTATGCCAATTGAAATTTTCGAGTAATCATCGTTTTAATATAAATGTGAGAAAAAGTCTCATAGCGCGCCTGCTGAAGGGTTAAAAACTATTTAATAAAAGAATTCAAGAAGTTTTTCTAATTCTTTTCTATTATTATCAAGAATTCTGTAACTAAAAATTTTGCTATGCGTATTTACATCTTTTCGATTCTGATTTTGTACACAAATTCATTGAAAATGAATCATAGTCACCTAAAATAAAATTAATTGATTAATAGTATTTAATTGATTTGTTGGATCATATAAAATGAGCATTTCAGCATAAATACATGGTAAGACGTTCTAAAACTTAAAACAATAATAATTTCCCGTTAAGAATATTCAAATTCGTCAAATAAGATAAATAAACAAACCCAAACAAAAAAAAACATAAATTGAGCGACATAAATTACATTCCCTCTCTGTTGAATTCTTGATCATTCCAGATGGAGACTATAACACCCAAATGGACTGATGTAATTTCGGTAAAAAAAAAAAGAGCCACGCTAAAGCTGGAGGACCTTCTTGACCCGGTTCAATCGTATCCTATATAAGATTAGATCTGTGCTGATTATTGGATAGAAAAAGCGTTTGCGGTGGCAATAAAATCGTCAGGATCGAAGAATTAATTGAGTAAGCCCGATATCCGCCGGAGAAAGCGTTATATCCGTTGCGCCCTCTCACTTTTTCGAGTTCCTTTTCTGGTTGCTTCTTGGCTTCGGGAATTTTATCCTCTTTCGCAACGACTCTGCTCACCAGACCATCAAACATTATCTTGGCTCTCTCTCTCTCTCTCTCTCTCTCTCTCTCTCTCTCTCTCTCTCTCTCTTCCTCTCTCTTTGATTCCTGCATTTACACCCTTTTCCCTCTTTATCTTTCCCTCTCATCCTCTCTGTCTCTTTTCCTATCGATGGTTTGGGTGAGTGTAAACGTTCCAGGGAAAGCTTACGAATGCCATATCGGCGCGTTTTTAGCGATAACACGATCAATACAGGTGTGTTTGAGTTCTCGTTTCTCTAGGTACTATACAAAATGTATATCCTTTGCTGTACTCTCATCACATATAGGAAGTGTCAAAAGTCAATTCGAAACTTCACAGAACAATTAAACCATCTAGTCCTAACAAGAATAGTTCCGATTAATTTCTCTCTCTGATGCACAATTGCCAAGATATTAATAGATAACCGGATAACCTCTTAATTAAACCGAACAAGACAAACAAACAAAAGAGCTGAACAATGGCCCAGATTCGTTAGTCGATGTTCTAGAGGAGTTTCCTATTGACTGTCTCAGTGAAAAAGCACCAAAAGAGCGCAATCGTTAAAAAATGATGATGCTCATATCGACATACGGATTCTATCCAAGTTTAAGTGATAAAAAAATACATTTTATCACTAGTTTCCTTTTCATCTATTTCTTACTTATTTTTTTATCTCTTTGTTTTGTGTTTTGATCCGTCTCTTTCGACATCTCATTCAAAACACAGGCAAAGACCCAGCTTTTCTACATCAGCGCGAAAACGTAAAGGAAGTGGCGCCACGCGACATCCCAAGTATAGCCACGTAAAATGTTACATGAATTCCCAAACACACACACACACACACACACACACACACAGATACACACACACGCGCGCGAGCATGCGCGCACTCACGCACACACACATGTATATATGTATGAAGATGAGAAGGGGGCACACCGGATAAAAGGCTTTCCACTACTTTTTTTTCTCAATGTACAGGGCGCAACGGGGTCCGCAGTCGTATCTGGGTTACCCGGCTTTTCAGTTTAACAGTTTCACTACTTTTGTTCCCGCATATATTTATCCCTCTACCTCGTCATTCCCTTTGTTCCAAGAGCGAAACAATTATACGTACCATTTTCTGTACATCTTCATATATATAGACACACACACATACATACACATATTTATATATTTGTTCTTTCTTCCAGCGAGTAGAAGAGCATAGTTCCTTCAGGAGCAGGTCCGTAGCGGAGATCCCGACAGTAATCCGTGGTCATTAGGCACTATTATATTTAACAGACCATCTCTACATCCAAGACCTGAATTTCATACAGCTTTTTACCCCCCCCCCCCCCCCCTCCCATACCTTCTGCTCTTCGCCTTCTTCTATAATGTACCGGGAGCTCTTAATCCACTGTAAAAACGGTGAATAAATGTTGTTTAAATTACCGACTAAAGAAAAAGTCTATTACTTGATTCACCTCTCATAAATGCTGCATTAATTAAAGCGTTCTTGATCGTTTTATCATATGAACGGTTGTAAACGCTTTCGTTTTGCCGCCTAATGATTATTTGTATTTTCTTTTGTATTTGTATAAGCTTTTTTGTAGGTTTTTTGAAATTTTTCGAATTCTTCATGTTTCCTCAGTTTGGTTATTTATTATTGGAAATATCAATAAAGAATTCAGTCGTTTCAGATTGTTTCATGTTTTATATTAATTTTTATATGGTCGAAAGATTTTCGATAGAAATGTGGAATGCATATTAACAGTTTTTTACTTGATCTCGACCGCAAAACATTAACGTGTATGATTTCGTGCTTCGCTCGAATACCATGCTATAACGGCACTGTTTTTATCATGTTACTTGACGAGAATAATTAACGGCTGTGTATGAGAATTTCGGATATTCATTAACATACATAACGTATTTGGTTGAGGCATTGGGCGAAAAAGTGGGGTGAATTTAAACACCATTGGCAACGATAGTGGTTTAGTTCAATTGGTGAACCAGGTCAGCTCTGGAAGATTGAAATAGAATATAATTTTATTGTTTGCGTGCACGGGTCGCCGAAATTTTGATGTATTTAGCTTGGTTACGATTTAAAAGATAATATTCCTGTAGAATGTGGAGGATTTTTTTTTTGTTAGTGCATAAAAATTCAGTGATTCTCGTTCACCAATTCTTTGCTCTTATAAACAAGCCAATAATACATTTTTTCTTCTTTTTCCCACCACAAAAAAGTGTGATTCTTGTTTTCATGGAATAAGAATTTTACAATGAACTTCATTTCAATTGCATTTTTATAATATCTCATTAGTTTCCTTCATACGCAAGACTCGAATTATTAATTGAACTGAATTAATGAGTTCCTTGCTACGAAGAATTTAATCACATGGAAAAATTTCTTTCTCATCTCGTTCTCTCATTTTGTGTCTCTTTATAATGATCTCGCTTCTTCCTGAGACGAGGTCAGCACACTGACGCACGGAATTGCTCCGTGAGACCTTTCCTTTTTTCTTTTGACTGTGTTCGAGCTAAAACTTTCTCCCCATAGCCACTTCGACCTCTCAATGGTTATTCAACATATCACCTTTTCAAAAAAAACACACGTTTGATACACGACAAAAAGGAAGTCCCGTTTTATCAATTAACGGAGTTTTTTTTTTTACTGTATTCGTGAATATGAATATATGCGTACAAACATATTTCCAATATATGAATTTTGTAGATTTTTGATTTCAATGTATTATAACATCTTGAGAAGCATTCATCTAATAAAAATATTATTTTTATATTTAATATTTATATTTTATATTTAATAATAAATATTTTAATTTAATTTAATTTAATAATAATAAATATTTCATATTTAATATTTAATAAAAATATTATTTGGTTGGCAATATTGCCAACCAAATAAATTTATAACTCCAGCTTTTAATGGCATATTTTATTTCTCCTCGTTAATGGACCGATTGAAAGAAATCTAGATGTTTCTCATTGTGAGTAAGCAACAAAAATGTTTCCACTTTCCATGAATGGTTTATTTTTCGCCAGTTCAATGATAAATAGGGTAAACCGGCCACTGAATAGACAAATAACGAAACAGTAGTTAATAGATAGACTGTAATATAACAATACTATGAGAATAATTTTTCCAATTGTAGGGAGGGAATCGTATTCTTATAGTAAAAAAAATATTTGAAGCTATTGTAAGACATAACATTGCAGAAATTGATTAATAAGTAATGAAACTCCTGAAATGCAAGTGAATGAATGAAATTACCAGTGAATGGACAATCGATCGCCAGAGAATGAAAGTGTGCATGATATACACAAATGTTAGGTAGACAGAATGAAGATTTTTTTTAAACTTTTGAATACACATTTGAATACGCATTATCAATTCTTAAGAATGCACATATACACGGAGAGAATGAAAACTGAAAAATTACCGTTATAGCAATAGAAATGAGGGACAACTGTGAATTTTTGTGATTTTTACTGAGCAAAGTGTAAATTTTCATGAAAATAAAATTAAATCTCTTGTATAATATAGGAAAGTTTTTTTTTTTTTTAATGAAAATTTACGTTTTGCTCAGTAAAAATCACAGCAATTCAAAATTGTCCCCCGTTCCTATTGCTGTAACGGTAATTTTCCATTTTTCATTCTCTCCGTGTATTCATGCCAATAATTTTATTCTATAAAACTTGAAGAACTCAACGATTCGCAAAAAAAAATATGAAAAAATCGCACATCTTTAAGAAGATATTACGAACATTGATACACAATAATAAAATTATGAAAAAATTATTAAAAAATTGTTAAAAAAAAATCGTTCGACAAATAAACTGACTATTTTTTTTCATCGTATGAGATGAATTTGTGGATTTTCTAGAATACCTTTGAATTTATTGTGGATTTTTCTTTTTTTTTTTTAAATTCTTCTTTCCAACTTTTTCTGAAAACAGTGTATGAGAAACTGTTCGTTCAATACTTTAAAAACTTCGTATTTACGACATTGAATATTTTTACAAAAAAATATGTGAAAAATTCGTGGCTTTTTATTAGTTGTTTAAAAGTTTCTGGAAAAATCTAAAAAAAAGAAAGATTAAAAAAAAAATTCTAATGCATTTAGAACAATCGTCAAAATCGATCACATAATGAACAAAAAAAAAGTCTGCTTATCTGTCGAAATATATCTGTTTAAACAATATTAAATAACTTTTTAGAATTAGTATCATTGAAATTTGTTTAAACAATATTGAACAACTTTTTCAGAATTATTATCATTGGAAATGAATGTTTGTCAAGTTTTTAAGATGGCTGAAATTTCTCAGATTTTTGTCCATATGCGAAATTTTGTAATTCTCATCTAACATAAAATTGTTGGATCAGGAAAATGCGTAGATAATTCTTCTTTAACAAAAATGAATTGGCAATTTGCAATAGATTAACTGAAAACTTGATATTTTATTTCAATTTTTCAATGTGCTCTGTGAATTATCTTATCGAAGAGCATATGTCCATTCATTGGAATAAATATGTTAATTTTTAACTTATTATTACGAATAAATTAAAAAAACTTTGCCAAAAATCAACGATTGATGCTACTTTAGCTTGCCAAATGTAGTAGATACTCTCAAGAAGGATAAAAACTTTTGTTTTCGGCTTCTGAAAACCCCCCATGCAAAGTCGTATCCCAATTAATTCGTGCAATATATCAGTACCAAAAAGTAAAAAAATTCCGTGTAGCGTTAAAATTCAACATAAATCTGAAAAATCGGCTCTAACGAAATAAGTGATTTTATTTGCTAACTTTTAATGATTTAGATTTTTATCGACAATTTCTGAACTTTGATTTCTTTAAATATAAAACTGATTTCGTCCATTCACTAGTCCCCGTCCATTGACTGGTTAGTTTACCCTACTATCGAAATGTGTTCTCGTAATATAATGTGGACCCATTGATTCTACGGTCCGCATCAAATTCTCCAAAATAGCCGTTATTGTTCAATATTATCTCGAACGCGAATGAGCACTTTTTTCCGACATTCAATAAAGTTCTCTCGGGATTTATATCAAAATCTGATAAAAATGCAATAAATGTTATTTCCAGCGAATAATACGGAAACAGATGTACTGGCATGGCGTTAAAAGTAACCCATAAAATTGGGGGATATCGTTCGTTAATGAAATTTACATATCATCATTCATCGTGAAATAATTACATTCGATAATAAAAGGTGATCTTCTATTTTGCATAAATTAATTTGGACCTATATCGTTACAACTTTATTGTTATTATGAGCTGTGATGACAAGTTTGCTCGAGGTACGTTACAGAAATAATTCAAATAGCAAATATAACTTGTAGATAGCACAATAAAGTGTAAATGGAGTAATAACTTGGTACATCTCGTTTAAAATATCAAGATGGAGCCGACACCATTCTCAAAGTTTAGCAAATTACACTTTGAAGCCTCAATATAAATCTCTGTACCTCCATTCGCCACTCAATTATGGCTCCTTGAAATATCGGGATTTTTGAAGATCCAGTTTGTCAGGTCCCGGAAGCACCAACCCATCGTACTTGAACTTTCAAAGTGATGGCTATTTTTTTTCAATTGTGATACAGAGATGAACTTTGCGCCTTGTTCTTTGCCTTTTCGTCAGCTGTACAGAATTTTTTCTTTTAAATACGGTTTTTGGAATTTTTTGACGAAAATTTGAGTTGAAAAAAAAGAACATCGGAGTTTTCGGATCAAAATGTATCAAAATGAGATTTAAAAAAAAATGTTTCGATCAAACATTTTTCCACATTTTGGACATATGACAACAATAGCCGTAGCATTTTTTTTTATGTGAAGTTAAGATACCAAATAACGCTAATTTATTATTATTATTATTTATTTCTTTTTTTTAATTGTTCTTGCGTATACCCTCGTGGGTTTTTCCGAGCCCATCCCATCAATTTAACCCCACTTCACTAATTTCCAATTTTCCAAATTTCCATGTTCCTGGGAGACTCCTTCAAGAGGGTTGCTCACAGCCACTCTTTCCTAATGCACTAATGTATCGCATTTGCATGAGGGACAAGGGAAACTGTGGAAAACCCGGCCGATACAGGCGGCTATATTTTTACTGAGTTTCAATTGATTAGCACCATCAGAAACTCAGAAAAACTACCTTCCGCTCAGTGATTGATGCGCGAGTCGAAACATGACTAAGCGGTCACCCAACGAAATATTGGTCTTGCCCGAGGCTGCTTAACTTTGGTGATCGCCGGAGACACACACCGACCGCGCACCCATCGCTGTCGATTAATGCTCATTCGATATGAATCCCATTTAGAATGGCGTTTGGTTTTTTCATTTATCTTAATTTTCCGAATTTCAGCCAATTTCTAAATATTTCGATCTATATTCACCAATTTTTCGGCCATACCTTTAGCGCCGCTAAGTAATGGAAAATACATCGAAATTCTATAAAGACAAAACCCTATTGTGGATTATAAGCTTTTCGTTTGTAGAAAATATATTGTTATCCGTTCAGTAGTTCATTATAGTTATAAGTATGTAAAAAAACCCAAACAGATGGACCAACTAATATTTTTTTCCTTACAGATTTTATATTATTATGATCTCATAATCAATATTATTATTCACCAAAGTGATTATACAAATTCATCATTGCTCACGGTATCAAATTAGTAAAACTCGATTCGAAGTTCAAGCGTAAACACGAGTGGTATGGCTGACATAACTGGAGTCTAATGAAAACTGGTCGTTGGACCGGATACGGTGGTTTGCAGTCAAACTGGCCAGATTGATGGGAATTCAGGTGAAAACTCATTGGGGTATATAATAAGCTCGATAATAAGCAATGTTCATTCGAGGGCTTATGAATACGTTACGAGCATTGGAGGAGCGTTGATGGCTTTACACGATATTGGCTATAATGTAAACTACGCTGGAATTCTTGTGAATGAATGTGAAGTTGTATACCGCGACTCGGTATTGAATGGGTACATACAGAGGAAAGCCGGCCTTCTCACGTCAGTTACAACCGAGTGAAAATGGTCGAAGCTTGGTGGATGAGAGGTTTCATCGTGAGTAAACCCACGATCCTTTGTAAGAGTGTGTTTATATATATATATATATATATATATATATATATATATATATATATATATATATATATGCGTGTGTGTGTAGATAGAAGCACACTTTGCTCGTGCAGTTATCCCCAACAGGCATTGTAATTAATTCCATTGTTTGAGCTACCACAATATAGGGCAATGGTAACAATTCTAAGAACCTGAAGCTCGCGCGCTCTTGTTTCCTCTATCTCTATCTCTTTCTGTTTCTCTCTTGCTCGTCGTTTCTCGCAGCTAACCAACGGAACACGCCTTCCAGCAGCTCCTTTCCGTGTACGGACACCGTTAATCACATATATACTATAACCAACGACCCGCTGGGATCACGGTACTGTGCTGTGACACATGTATACATATATGTACATATTTATACATATACATGTAGGTATCCATATATGCTTCCATGGTATCAAATGGTAGTGTAGCCCAGAGGCGTCTGAACAGTGAACATACCAGAAAACACGAACCGACCTTACCAAGTGGCCGGGGAGTCACTCTCGTGATCGTCAAATTAACCTCCTGTTACCTTTGTACTATTCGATCCAAAGGAGCCTATAACACTCTATAAATAAGTTTGACGGTTTGTAAATCCATCTGACGCTGTCCTGCTTCATATAACATTAGAATATTCGAAAACCTGTTGCCTCTTGTTGTTGCTCATCATCGGTTATCGAATGACTAATCTCGCCGAATTATGGGCCATCGTATGTCATCCGCTATGGGGCTCTACACGGGACGGTATCGCTGCTTTCATTGCTCACGTAATTTATACATTCATGTATATAGCAACGTAACAGACGCAACTTATACTTCAATGAACTCATACGTCACAAGCTTTCGTCTAGGTTAATAGATCAGCAGGATTTATCATGCTCGTGCAGGTACCAGTAAATCAATTCGATACAATTGCACGTCTGATGGATAATCTGGTCGGTTGACAGACGTGGGTATGGATTCGAAGGTGAAGGGGTATAAGTCCAGAAATGAAAAGGGCTCAGGTGGCCATTTTATACCATTGGAACTCATCCAGCTGCACTAAAAACTACCATTTTTAACAACGACAATTTTTGACAATGGCTAAAGATTCCGTCCAATTGATTAGTCAATAAATCTCGTCCATCATCTCACTTCGGCATCCAGCGACGCAGAATCAAAGAGAAGATTTACAATTTAAAGTTACCATAATTTTGCGTACAGGAGTTGGGTTCTGATTGAATGGTTTTGCAATCAATGATTCATGGATAATCACAGACCATTTGTCACACACTGCGAGGGCATCAGTTATCCAGGGGTTCGGTGAAAAATTAGGTTCATATACGAATTAGTCGGATGGTTGCGAAGGCTATCACTGCGTGTAAAATGATGGGCCCAGGCTAGCTCGATGTTTCGATCTGTGCGCCCCATGGCGTCAAGATGGTAGGGATTGCCCGTTGTTATCAAAACTGTATTTGCTCGATAGGCTTTTACAGAGAAGCAAGAAAATGGAATGGCGTATACGAAGTGAATGAAGAAAAGCTGGTGAGTCGTAAGAAACAGGATGGGTTCGAATGGTTGGAGAGGATCTACGTTTGTTGAAGAAATGATGTATGATCTATCCATGTCACATTGTTCGTGCTGGTAATGGTGATGTCGGTGAGATTTTCAACCCCTTCAACTCTTCGCTCTTAGAACGGGGAAGAAGACAGGGTGCCCATGTTCTATATGGTCATCACTTTTCCCTGGAACGTCTAGCCCTCAGGAACCCTTGCTCTGCTCTCTGCTTCCTCACTTTCATCCATTGAAGAAGCATGAAACCTTACCCTATATATATATATATATATATATATATATATATATATATATATTGAAGGGAACGCGCAAGTTCCACATCCTCAACTCTCGGCAGCCTAGCACACCCTCTTCTCTGCTTCTGACTAAAGGGGCTCACTTGCCGGGTTCACAGATAGGTATTTGCCGGCAGCGTCGACGCGGCCACTTACCATCTGCATGGACACTCTTCTACAGATATATATATATATTTATGGGTGTCTACATATCTGTGCCTGTTCAATCCAGCATCCCCTATATTCACCTGTTTTTTCCTCTCGTTCTCTTTTTCTGTTTCTTCTTTTTCCCTCGCTCGCTTTTCATATTTCCACACTCAAACTGGTCAACATTTATACGATCATCGTTGCCTCTAGTGTCACGGACCAACAGCAGCGTTCTTCTCTTACGCTCAAATTAATGCTGATGGCTTTCATATCAATCGAGCGTATCGCCGGGTGAACGTCGGCATCAACACCATTGCTAGCCACTCCGCGGCGTCGCGTGACAAACTCCAATGGGAAACGTCGATGTTAACCATCGTGTTTTCACGCGCTTTCACATCTCTCCATATATATAAAAGTGTGGTAATATAAAAATTCCAACATAAAATTTAGACCGTCAGGTGTGAGAATGTTTCATCAGACCTTTCAGATGGCGCCATATAGGGTGGTTAGAAAATAACGACACTGGCATTCCGTTAAGTGATGGTAAGATTACTCGAATCTAGTATAGCGATACAGTTCGCGATGAATCTTTGGTGACAAAAACTGTTTCAATTATATCAGCTCGATGGTCGCGTGTATGATTCAGTGGGATGAACGTTTCTACCGTGAGAAATTGTGTTTGACTGCCCCAGCGTGGACAAATACGTCGAACGTCAAGGGTTTTTGTCGCTTGGAATAAACAAAGCGGCAGGTACTTGGCTCAAGTAAAACACTCTCCTCACTAAAGACCAATATACACGACATATACGTATATGTATGAATATAAGTATATATACATAGTTCATAGTACTGTATTTCCTTGCGGTATAACAGTCGTTGCGAACAAGACGATTCCGCACTGTCAGAGTGCTCATGAACGTACACTAATAGATAAGACACGAAGCAAAGACTTGGCGAGTGTAGAAGTAGAGTTTAGCGCATCAGACATCCACCAGTCTTGGAACTGTAGACATACTCTTCGCATTCGTTTTGCCGACGCTTTTTTCTTCAACTTTTCCCTCTTTTCTTCTCCCGACGCGCTCCCACTCTTGACTCCCTATAGTGCTCTATGTCCCTTGTTCCGCACTGACTCGACAATAATTGCGGTAACATGTCGCGTTCTCCATCCTTGCCCTTTCTCTGGTTTCCCATTAGGACGTGTGTGTGTGTGTATGTGTGTGTGTTTGCGCGTGAGTGAACGAAGTGCGTATTATACAGGGTGTCTCAAGAGTCTTGTCGCATTTTACTTATCTAACCGTTGAATACCACAGTATATCGACCACCCAGTTCTACTAGACTCAGTTCTTTCGGACTCACAACGTCCCCCAATCGATAACAACTAATGAAATTCGTCAATTTTAATATTTTTTTGTATTAATAAAAAGGTTATTGTAATCAACGCGGTGAAAACTGAACGTTGCGCCCTTTTCCTCAAAATATTCACACAACGTATGTATAAATTTATATTTATAGGTGTGTGCGTGAGTGTGTTTACTCCGGAGCTTACGCCGACGAGCTTTTGCCCATCGAACGTGAACAAACCGTGAGAAATGGTCGATACGTGACGCCGGAAGTGTCGAATGAATTTAAATCGGCGGAGCTCTCCCTCTCTCTCTCTCTCTCTCTCTTCCTCCCTTCGTCGCATATCCATACGTTTTTTTGCAACAATTTTTTTCAACGTACGCATCATCGTTGTTTTCAGTTGTAAACTCTGCACATAGCATGCAGGTATAGTGAACGGATGCACGTTTCTGTACAACGATGGTTTTATCGTATTTCACCTGAGGTAGGCAAAAAGAAAAAAGGTTCCCATTGTCAATGGTTGTTTGTCATGGTGTACCAGTTCTTACTGACATGCGCATACAACAAAATTGTTTTTTATTTCGTCTTAGAGTGAAGATTAGTCCAAAAACGGGTACCGGGGTAAAAACGAGACAAGGCCGTGCTGCGTGAACTGCAGTTTAAATTTAAATGTGCTTCGACCCAACAATGTCAGCTTTCTTGGTTAGTCTATAAAAAAAAAAAAAAAATGAAAATATTTCTTACTCCTCCTCCGTGAATGAAAAAACGTGTATAAATTTTTTCAAAAGTTCAATCAAATTATTTGCAATCCTAATTAATCATTTTAATTAAATAATATAATAAATTGTACAAAAACGGATTTTTCAAAAATTTCTATTTCATCTGCGATAAAATACAAAAATTTGAATCTATCTCCAGTATAACGATTGAGTTCGAAATAATAATAGAAGAAATTATAAGTATATGCAAATGAGAAAAAAGTCAATTTCGGTCACGAGAACGAGGATATAATTTCCATAATTATAATCAATTTCAACCTGCTCGGTCCAAGTATCAGACAATTTGAAACTAAAACCTGTTTAATTGTGACGTCATATATCATCGAAGCCTTGGCCATAAAAGTCAAGTCTTTGGTTATGGCTCGGCAACATTTATGTACATTTACGTACGAATGAAATAGGCACGAGAGTATCCAGCGTTAGATGACTTTGCGGTAGCATTCTCGCGCCTACACTCGAGCATCTTATCCGCTATATGGAGATGGGTCCTTACCAGAGTTGCATCGTACTGCAACGGAGGTAATACATTGCACCGGGACCTCCACAACCGTGTTTTGCTCCTTTTCAAACGACACCGTTATATCTTATGGTACGTTATACCACCATGTAAATTATTAATATACATATATATACTATATCCACACCAGTCTGCTTCGAATTACCTGTACTTCTCCTGCATACGTGTGGTTAAAGTTACTTCGTTTTACATATATATATATATATTTACGTGTGCAAGTATTTGTGTGTATTTATTGCAAGATAAACCGGAAAGCATTCGATCGTCATGCGTAAATTCGCTCGTTTGATTCGACAGAAATAATAGAAGAGCGTGCAAACATTCACTGCATGCTGTAACGTATCTGTTAATCCTCCAGGTGCAACGTCAAATGATTTCCGCTCTCTCGATATCAATTTTTTCAGTATAAATAACATACAAAACATTCTTCTTTTCTCGTTATGCGAGATCGAGAAATATAGAGTGTGATCTATTAGAACGTAGTTTCAAATATATTTACTTGTTTATTTGTTCTTTCATACACGATGTGATTATTGGCTCACGTGTTTATTTATCTATACAAATAGATTAAGATTTGTATTTATTCACGAATTTATTAATAAATGTTTTTTTAAATGAAATAAAAATATAAAAAAATAGTCTGATGAATGAAATTCGATGATTAATAATTATTAATAATAGATTTAAATTGCAAAACTATTTTTATCACTTAAGTAATCGTAGATCTACAATCCCATGAACGTATTCATCGATAAATCACTTTTCCACATTTGAACAAGATAATGATGTAATTAATATTCTAATGAAATTCGCTGCATAAGTTATATTATAAAACGGCGACTTGAAATTGTGTTTATTCGTCAAAGTATTCGAAAAGTAAAAAATTTCGTAAATTCCATTCTGCCGATACTAACTTTTATAAAAAAAAAAATCTAGTCCATTCGAGCGGGACTGACTTTACTTAGAGAATGCCGAGTTGTAATTTTAACTACTTTTGAGTTGTAAAACTTTTAATTTCCTGGTTCAGTATTTATATTCTATATAATCTTTAATTTTTTTCTGATGTTTTCCCATGTTTTTCAGACATTATTCATTTAAAAGTGTAATCAGTAAAAGTTTCATATTTTACTGGGCTTGTTATTCACGTACGAATATTGATTTCTCGATGTTTTCCACATTTTTATTGATCGTTATTGTTGAATAGCGGGTTTATTTTTTTAATTATCGTAAAGCTGCTTGCAAATAAAACCGAGATATCTCGACTGAATGAGTCGTGAGTTTATTCGTATGACCTGGAAGTAAGTCCGTGAGATTGTCATCGTGTGAGTGTATGAAGTCATTAAATTATTTCAAATGCAGGCAAAGTACAACTTTATTATATGGGTGGAAGCCAAGGTCGAAACGACCACTCTAAGGGAAAGCTCATATTTTACTTTGATTGCGCAGAGCGTGGATGTTCTTCTCTATTAACCAAAGTTGCATTAAACTACTTTTGACTATAAAATCTTGCGCGGATGATCCCTAACTGGCGCAAATCATTTTTAAACAATTAAAAATAATGAAATTCCACTCGTATTTTATTTATCCTCACGTTAAACCACGAAGAAGAATAACTACAAGTGTTACCTCGAAAAATCAGCTCGTTTGTAATCTGCCATGTTTTTATATACTCAGCCATGCACAAATACATTTAATTAAATCAACTTTATTTCGCTCTCATTAATTTGGATTTATTTATCTCGTTGATCGATTGCACGCATATATGTATAATATATTTTATAAATTTCCCTTTGTGCCGAGAAAGGTTTCGGAAACCAGTTGAATAACATCATTAAAAAAATTATCTTTTTACACGGGAATTGCCAGATCGACGCTTTGATTTGTTTATTAATGAAAAAAATGATTTATATTACCAATTACGCTGCCAATTTTTCTAATCTCATAACTATAATTGCATGAGGTCAAACAATTTTCTCGACTGCTCCATACTCAAATTCACGATTTCAGGATTTCGCTCCAAACTCACACACGATAAATCAGTGCAAAGTCAAAAAAATATGGATAGAATTAAAAAAGAAAACACGACTCACACATTTAAAAAATCATATTTTTTACTAATTAAAAATAGTATTATAGTAACCAGAACGATGCTCAATGCTCTTGAAAATCAGTCGTAAAGGGCACGGAGTACAATATTGAAATGAAAAAAAATAAGAGAAAAGAAGATATTGTAAAAAGCCGAGGAGTACGTACAGGCAAGAATGGTATGAGGAGTCTCGTGAAAATGTTCGCATTTTCCGTACTGTCTTTATCACAAAAGCTGGTATGTACATTACACGGAAAAAGAGAGAGAGAGAGAGAGAGAGAGAGAGAGAGAGAGAGAGAGAGAGAGAGAGAGAGAGAGAGAGAGAGAGAGAGAGAGAGAGAGAGAGAGAGAGAGAGAGAGAGAGAAATACAGAAAAAGAAGAAGAAAAAAGATAGAGAGAGAGAGGGGAGGGGAGGGAGGGAGAGAGAGGGAGAGAGAGAGAGAGAGAGAGAGGGAGGGAGGGAGGGAGGGAGGGAGGGAGAGAGAGAGAGAATGCTGTAATGCCTATGTGCTCGTGTTCCTAAGTCTCTTAGTTAACTTGCGTCATACCATGAACCATGTATTCCCATCCGTGTACACGAGCTGGGCCACAAGGATGGTTAAGCATACGTTATACAAGGGAGCTTGCGAGATGGCGTATTGTAGCTGTGTGTACGCAAAGAGAAGCACCCGAGCGTAGGAAATGCTGGGGTGAAACGAGTGGGCTTGGGAGGTGCGAATGTTGAAGTGAATCTCTATAAGGATAGAAATAGAAGAGAGAGAGAGAGAGAGAGAGAGAGAGAGAGAGAGAGAGAGAGAGAGAGAGAGAGAGAGAGAGAGAGAGAGAGAAGCGAAACAGAGGGCACGAGAAAGAGAGGATGAGGGAAAGAGGAAGAGGGAGGTAACAAAGGCGGAGAAAGGGTGAGAGAGGAAGAGAGATGTTGGGGTAAGAGGACGCACGGAATAGAACCTCAGTAATGGAATCAACTACCGCGTGCCTAGAATCGTGTGTGCTTTTCGTATAGAGGTTCTCAATGTTATCACCCTCCATTTCATATTTTTCTGTCTCTCGTTTGTTTTCTTTACTTTTATTCTCTCTTGCTTTTTGCGTCTCTGTCCGTTTCTCTTTCCGTTTCATCCAAGCCTCATTTTTGCGTCTGAAATCATCATAACACTAGACGAAATAAACCTCGAACTTTGTGGAACTGATCCTCGAATACGGACCATGATTACACGATGAAATTTCATGCTTCTCAGTTCGTCTCTTGATGCAAAAATCTTTTGTTCCTTTGGACCCACGTACCTAGAAGAGAAATATGATTCTCAAGGATACATTTCGTGTTTTGAATATGATGAAAATGACGTCCGCTCAAATGTTCGATAAAAATTTTTGCCAATGAATCAGATCAATTAAATTAATTGCACGTTATTTGTCAATGAATTTATGAGTTTGGACGAATCATTTTTAATTTCATTTAATACAAAACGCTTTTAAAAATAATAATTAATAAAAATGTATAAGAATTAATCAACTATAAGTGAAATAATAATGTTAATAACTTCGAACAGAATAATTTTAAAAATTCTCGTAAGAAGATTAGTTAAGTTATTTTTAACATCCAAACAAAAACGATCGATCGTTATAACTATGCAAAAAAAAAAGAATATCGTAAATAACCGAGACTCCGTTTGTTTTCACGATTCCGTAAATAATGTGAAGAATCTTCGCGTATAGACTCGAGTAACTACCATCTACTTGGTTACCAAAAAGTACAAAATATTTTGTACTACTCAAGAGAATTCGCTCGAGCGCTGGAAGATAACGGGACGAAAAGGAAATAAAAAAGGGCAGCAAAAAAAAAAGAAAGAGATATCGTTTTAGCGCGCTGGTCCGGTGAGAAAACGGGGCAGGAGCGTTAAAGTTATCGAGATAGAAGAAGACGAGGATTTTATGTTGCTTTTTTGTCTGTTCCTTCTTTTTCGATGAGTATTATAATAATTCCAGGAGTCGCAGACACGCGGCTCGAGAATAACACGCTTCGAAAGCTTTGCAGTTATTTCCCAGCCATCATTTGCTTAGCAAAACATATTATCTCCGCCATGGAACTGCAGTTTCAGTGCATCCGTTAAATACAAAAATATGTATATAATTAAGGAAAAAGGATTAAAAGAAAATGTATACTCTGTGGATGCTTTAACGCCGATCTGGTACGTGAGATTCGATTTATTGTTATTTCACATCGAGTCAATTGACACACATCTTCTTTTTCTGACCCGCATAAGTCTTCATTGATTCCAAAATAATCTCCAATTAAATAAACGATTACTCTAATTATGGTGGAGGGAAATATCTCTCGGCAAGATTTCTCAGATATGATGTCGTGGAAATATCCTCGGTGCCGTCTGGGTTACATTAAATAGAATCGGCTATTAATATCATCGTTTTTTTTGTTCACCAGAAATAAACATTTTTTTCGTATAAAAATAATAATTGGAAGGAGAGAGAGAGAGAGAGAGAGAGAGAGAGAGAGAGAGAGAGAATTAATTGACATAAATAAATTTATTTAATGAGGTTTATCGGATTATTTTCTGCCAGAATCCTATCAACTTCCTCTTAATAATTCCTCGTTGTTTAATCCACGGATTTCCGCCACAAAAAATCAGTTTTATATCGTACTGGAAATTAAATTCAGTTACAAAAATATTCTATATTTTCTGAACTGTCGAGGACAAAAAATTATATAATATTCGTTAAATTGGTAATGTGAATAAAATAGATCTTTTCGTTCTTGCCTAGAACCGTTGAATATTTTAAATATTTCACGAATGGGATTTTTTTTGTCGCTCATTCTTCTTTTAAATTATTATTTTTTCATGACACTTGTATTTCTCGTGTCTTCAATTCATCCTCGGTCTATATTCTTCGAGACGTTTTTCTTCCTTCTCGTTGGTTGGAGGAACCTTACGTAACTCCATGAAAGGAGAAAAAGAGTGTGTACGAGCCCCGGTTCTCCTTAGGAAGATCTTTTCTCTCTGGTAATACATGATTGCGCCCCCTTTTCGTGGTATAGACACGATATTCCAGAGTCGCTATGTTGCAAGAGTCCTGCGGTCGCTGAAAGACCGGTTTACAATTGCGGTACCCATAACACTTAATATGTGTACGTGCGTGTTCGTGTATGTTTATAAGACGCACAGGTACGAGTCTCGATAAAATGCAAAATTTCTTTTTTATACGACAGAATTCTCGTACTACGACGTATATAAAATGTCTTGTTTGAATCCAATGGACCGTTAATTCCCCACTCTTTTCGTAGTTTAATTTTTATAGCAATTGAGACATTCCATTCGAGCCTACACCTTCGTACACGATAACAAAAAAAACCGGTTTAATCTATGCAAAAACTTCAAATCATGATTCTCTCAATTTTATTCAGATAAATTTTTAATCCAAGGAAAATACTTTTTTATGTCCACATTTCTACATTTATTATCACAAATAATTGATTGACAATCGTAAGAGTAATTAGCACTCAACCTATAATAGTTAAAAAAATCAGACACTCAATAAAATGTTCATTTCGCTCTTTATTATATGATATATTTAATTAAATTTTAATTAAACTGAAAATACCTCTCATTAACATTTTAATTTCGAACTTTTTAAGAAAATATTAAATTTCCCTATCTTTCAACATCATATTCCCTGAAATTTTATAAAATTAATTGAGGATATTGCAAAAATACCGAATATTTCAATTCTAATTTGATAATGTGGCTTTTTTCTCTCTTTAAATCCTTTTCCGAATACATCTTCTCGGGGTTTTTGAATTGCGAATGACGACGGAATGAGAAGTTTCGATCCGATCGATACGCGATTTGAGTGGGGATCAGTTGGCTTTTACGTGAGCCAAGAATATACGTGATTAAGTCCGAAAAGTCAGTAAGCTCGGGGATTGGTTGGACAGCGGTGAGAGGTGAATCGTACGAGTTCGTCGGAGGCGAGGAAATATATTCGGGAGCACTTGGTGAGCTTCTCTCGTCGACAATCGTGGAACTGGTATACGTCACTCGAATGCAGAAACGCTGCTGTGGCATTTGGAATGGGTAGCAATCCCACGACCACCCTTGGCGAGTGCCTTTCCCTCTTCATCCTCCTCATCCTCTTCCTCCTTTCCCTCCAGCCTCCTCAACGTTTCAATCCCAACTCTCTCACTCGTAGCTTAGAAACCCCTTTCTCTTACACATTCTTCTTCCCCTCTTTCTCACTCTCTTTTCCAACCTTCGCATTAGCGAACTTTAACCACTCTCGACCACAATCGCCACTAGTCGTTTCTCTAGCCACTACTGTTGCTTGAGTTGTCACCTCGTTGTTTCTCTCTCTATACACTCTCCTACATTGTACTACGAGAGCATATATCAGAGTAGCATATATAATATATATATATTAGTAACTCAGAAGGAGAGTGAGAGAGAGAGCGAGAGAGAGAGAGAGAGAGAGAGAGAGAGAGAGAGAGAGAGAGCAAGAAAGAGAGAGAGAGAGAGAGTAAGTGGAGCCGTTGTGTGGTGTCAAGTTCGCAGGTCGAGCGTGCACGAGAGGGGTTTGGCCCTGGGGGCACTTACCACCAAGCCACACATTTTAAATCATTTTCACTCACGAGGACTATAGTACCACCCTTCCTCCCCTTCCCCCTCTGTGCCCTTCTCTCCTCTCCCTAGCCCCTTCGCAGTCTACCGCACATTTTCTCCCTCTTTCACTTTTATTATTCTCTCATCTCGAGTATTAGTAACGCCCCGTGACCTTTCACACTTACCTATCGTGTTAAAGAGATCGTACGACAATAGGAGTCCATGAAAATTCAATAGCCCAATTTTCACCCTATTCCCTACAGTTTTTAGTCGTTCGGAGGAATGAATGCGTAAATACCGCAAATGTAGCAATTTCCCTTTCCCATTTATACAAGACTATAATATTTATTCAACGTTAATACATTTTTGCTGGGAAAGGAAGGGACCTCGAATTGATAGGATTGGGGATAAGCCCTTGAGTATCTTTTTTTTGTAGAAAAAAAATGATTAGACGAGACAACGAGTAATAACAATTTGGACTCTGGCTTGTTGGCCTGATGACCTTGGTAATTTTCGAGTAGATCGTTCTGGGTGATGGTCGACGTTGTGTCGAACCGAACAATCAGGAATGATTAATGACCGAATACGAGTTCATTTTTTTTTATCCCCGAAATTTAAGACCTTACCCAAAATGATATTGATTAGACTTTTTCTCACAAGCCCTCGTATTCAATCGCATTTTCAACTCAAACACATACTGAAGCGAGTACGCTTAAAACTAATTAATAAATTAAGCTAATGAAACATGAATTTTTGATCCAATTAAAAAATCTCGCTACTACGTAACGCTTTGACGGTATTTCATGGGTCAAAATGATTCATTTTTGGTCGGCAGTTAGTATTGATTAAAATAAATAAGGGACACACTCAAAACGACTTATTGGAGCTCCCAACCTATTGCTCTTAATTCACGGCAAACATTATTCCAACATTTATCACGTTCGAGTTACTATTGATTTAGAGGTGTTCTCTCTTTGAAATAATGCACAGATTACGTCGTGTCAGGAGATTTGATACTCGCTCTTTCGTGAGACGTGTTTGCATTACAGCGTCATCTCAGTACAAGAGGGTCACTTCCGGTAACGTGTATCTCAGATCACGGAGGAATATCGACGCCACGCGCTACTCGAATAATAATACCATTGGTGTGGCATACGGATCAATACTATACAGGTGGAAAGTGCTTGGGGATTCCACCACCCTCTTTCACCCTCTCTATCTGAATACCTTGCTCTCTCTCCCTCTCTCTCTCTCTCTCTCTCTCTCTCTCTCTCTCTCTTACGCGCATTTGCGAATTCCCTCACTCGCATTTGCCACCCATTCGTGCGCCACTTTTACCTGCCACTTTATCCAACCTCTGTTGGCTTTTCGCGGCGAATTTATTAAAGAGACCTTCTGTACTTCCCAATGCTACTCGCACACCGCTGCTTTCTTCCTCTCGCTTCACTTTAAGAGAATTTGCGTGGCCGTGACTCGCCAGATTCGAAATACGCTAAATCTCTGACGCTGAAAAAAAAGAACGTCTCTCCTCGTCTTTTTCATTTTTTTGCATATATTTACATACCATTACGATCGAATATGTACCAGCAGATACAAATTCATTTGATTAAAGAAAAAAAAAACTTATTTTATACGCCTCAAGGATCGCCCCTGACCTTCATGAATTTCAAACTCTATACAATTTTTTTCATCGCTTTGACTTTTGCGATCCTAGAAGTCTTCGGGTTATTTTTGGGCCAAAATTTTGTAGCTAAATAATTGTCAGCACGCAGACCACTTCAAAGAAAGTTATTCAAGTTGAAATATAATTTTTTTTCGCAGAATTATTCGTGTCTCTTAATGAGCACGAGTTTGGAACAACTTCATCATTCATTTCATAATTTATCAACAGTTATGACAGTTTTTAGTATACGTGGTAATTTGTGAAATGAAAAATTAATAAGAGCTGAATTTGTGTTATCTTGAGAACGATTAATTTGTATACAGTCCCCGTCAAAAGTTGGCGTTGAATGAGCATTCATAAGTGTGAGCACGAAAATCGATTTGCAAAAGATTCTGAACAATAATTTCGGTGTTATTGAGTCAAACTAATTATTTTGCGATGCGAGAACATGATTTCTCAAATGAATTATTCCTTCAAAATGAGAGGTACTCTATTTTCAACATTTTTACAATTGAAATTTACAATAAAATGCTTTATTCATAAAGTATATTAAATTAATCCTGTTATTGATTAATTTCAAACGCATCTGAGGATAAAATTCCAATTGAAAAACGAATTCATGTCGATTCATTCGAAGCTATCTGCCATTTAATTCGAAAGGCAACTCTTTAATGTGACTGTATAGCCGAAACATTCTTAATTAGATATGCAAAAGATATTAGGTATGTTGTTGAAAATTACAGATCTCATGCTACAAGTTATACCTTGACGTTAAGGGGCCAGTCCACTTTGGAGCCACGAAAAGAAGGCTATTTTCGCGATTTTTTAAATTTATTTTTATTCATTTTTAAGTACAAAAACTATAGTTTAACGTAACGTCTCAAAAATAGGTGGGCTAGGTAGCTCCATCAGAACTCGGCAACGGCTTGTCTGAAACAAAAAAATCAAAGTCCATTAGATTCAATATGACACCAGCTAAAAAATGACCCTCGGATATAAAGTTTTATCGAAAAATAAAAAAATGGCAGATGAAAAACGAAAAAAGTAAAAAAAAAACGCGTTTTTTCGCAATTTTTCACAAAAAAAAGAGTAAAAATTAAAATTTTAAAACCATCGAGGGTCATCTTGTTGCGAATCGTGTTTACAATATGTGGTTCAAATTTCAAGAGAATCGGTTTGTTAGTTTTAGAGATACGATGGAGCTAGATTTTGAAAACGTTATTTACACTCAGGTAGACGAAATGAGGTCCTGACGTTCGGGTAAAAAAAAAAAAATACTTAGAGAGCTCGGATTTTCATAAAATTTTGACACAATATTTCTGAATGTATGCACTTTCGAAAACAGTAAAAAAAAACAATCGATTTTTTGAAATTTCCAAAGTGGACCCCCAAAGTGGCCCCTTAATATTCACATAAATACATACATTTATAGAAATAAACATCGGTAAAACACATCAAGTGTTTTTTGAGGTCATTTTCTCCTGGAGCATTATTATTTAAAACCGAATTAGACTGGCGCGAATACAAGCGTTTCCAGAAAAGCTTTGCTTTCTCACGGAGTCCCCTTCAGACCCCTCAGACGTCCTTGAATTCTCTCTAATTCCCTTCAGCAACCTGTCTCTCTGCTCCTTTCATTTTCTCTCCCCTTCAAACCTGTTTCACCCCTTTTTGTCGAGGTTTTACAGGAAGGGAAGCTAGATACGTTTCGTGAGGAGGGGCGGGAGGGGAGGGGGGTGTAGAAATGCACAACAAGGGTGATAGAAACGTGTGTTATGGGGTTGATACAGTAGCGGTTTACAGGTAATCGCCATGAACAATAGCAAACGGCCGTATAGCATGTCGGATCGATGGGAAATGAGATTCGCCGATTGGACGCCCGGAAGCTCGGACACGTTGAAAGCGATATACACAGATTTAGGTACGAAGTAAACGCGACACGCTCGTGCTTGCTGGAATGCCCATGAATAGTGCTAATCGGTGTCAATGCCGAACATTCAATGGGACCCTGTAACTTAACTCATCCCCTTTTCTGGTCCCTCCTCCTCTTCCTCTTGTTTCCTCTGCCTCCAAAATCCTCTCGTGGTGTATCAATTAATTCCATCATACATTCAATTCACCCAACCGGGTTTTATTTCTATTCTACCTCACCATAACGTCCGATTTATCACTCCCCCCCCCCCCCCCTCCTCCTTCCCGCCTCTTTCCTACCTTCCTTCCGGCCGATCTCATCGGTTCCATGATGCGCATTCATTTATTGTTCATTAGACTATGAACTGCCAACAGACCGCTTAATCGGCTTTTAGAGAAAAAAATAGCAAGCTACGGTAATTAAGCTTGTCCATTTTACCAATTAAAAACCTGTTCTTCTGAAAACGAGTTCTTTGCACTGAGAAAAGAAATTTGTTGTTTCAACAAATTTTTTATTGAATCAACAAATTGTGGCGAACAAAATGAAATTTGTTAATTCAACAGAAAATTTTGTTGATTCAACAACATACTCGTCGTAATGAGCAATATTTATTTGAGCCAGCAAATTAAGTGGTTGAATTAATCCAATTTTTGTTGAGTTAACGAATTTCATTTTGTTCGCCACAATTTGTTGATTCAACAAAAATTTTGTTGAATCAACAAATTGTGGCGAACAAAATGAAATTTGTTAATTCAACAGAAAATTTTGTTGATTCAACAACATATTCGTCGTAATGAGCAATATTTATTTGAGCCAGCAAATTAAGTGGTTGAATTAATCAAATTTTTGTTGAGTTAACGAATTTCATTTTATTCGCCACAATTTGTTGATTCAACAAAAATTTTGTGAATCAACAAATTGTGGAGCACAAAATGAAATTTGTTAATTCAACAGAAAATTTTGTTGATTCAACAACATTTTCGTCGTAATGAGCAATATTTATTTGAGCCAGCAAATTAAGTGGTTGAATTAATCAAATTTTTGTTGAGTTAACGAATTTCATTTTGTTCGCCACAATTTGTTGATTCAACAAAAATTTTGTGAATCAACAAATTGTGGAGCACAAAATGAAATTTGTTAATTCAACAGAAAATTTTGTTGATTCAACAACATTTTCGTCGTAATGAGCAATATTTATTTGAGCCAGCAAATTAAGTGGTTGAATTAATCAAATTTTTGTTGAGTTAACGAATTTCATTTTGTTCGCCACAATTTGTTGATTCAACAAAAATTTTGTGAATCAACAAATTGTGGCGAACAAAATGAAATTTGTTAATTCAACAGAAAATTTTGTTGCTTCAACAACATATTCGTCGTAATGAGCAATATTTATTTGAGCCAGCAAATTAAGTGGTTGAATTAATCAAATTTTTGTTGAGTTAACGAATTTCATTTGGTTCGCCACAATTTGTTGATTCAACAAAAATTTTGTTGAATCAACAAATTTCTTTTCTCAGTGTGTAATTACTCGTGATTAAAAATATTTCATTGCTCAACGACTAATCGAGATTTGAGTTTACTCCAAACAGTGAGGAAGAGATCGAACATGGTATTACGAATTGAAGGAAACAAGGAAGAAAAAGTTATCATCGGATTCAATGGTGAATTTCGTCAGCTGGGATGCATTCTCGAAAATGGTAAATTCTGCTTAGTGTAAATCCAATATACGAGGCTTTCTTCGTGTTCCCCCAACGACATGTGTAAATTTAGAATAGAAGATAGAGAGGGTATCGCAGAGAAGATGGAAGAGTCGCGTCGTTGTGTCTCGGAGTCTTCATAACGGATGGGACAACAGCTGTGCTCTGTCTCGAGTTACTGAAATCCTGGGGGCTCTTATCCTTGTGGCTGTCTTCTTCATCTTATCGCTTCGAGGTTCGTACGAAGCGTTTTTCATCGCTCACTTCATTATTTTATGCTATAAACCATTTCGACTTAACTGATATGCACGAATACATACAAATATACCAGAACAGAAACATTAAAAAGATAGATAAAAAAAAGTCAAGTGTGAATTCGATGTTGAGTCGATCGTATCCTCGCATTATTAACAATACGTCGACTCTCAACCATGACGTTTCGAGGGACAAGAGACCGAAAAAAGAAAAAAAGATCCAAAAAAAATGGGAGGAAGGGAAAAAAGAGTTGGAAAGAAAAACACAGGAAAGGCTCTACGTGATCTGTAACTATCGCCACGAAGACGGGTCGAGTCAAATTGAAGCGTCGACGTTTCTACGATGATTCGAGTCCTCGCTTCTTCTTTCCCATCTCATTATCGTGCCTCGCTGCTTGTCCCGTTATGGTCGTTCTTTTTCGGCATCTTGAAAGCTATTAGGTCGATAAGTCTGACGAGGACTCGCCACTCATCTTTGTTCACTATTATTGTTCCACTGTTATTAATATTATTATCTCTATTATTGTGATTATCATTCTGCTTATTTTTGTCATTATTTTTATTATTATGACTCTGACTGCCATCAGTCAGACTCCGATTATTCTAATGTGTTGAAATAATCACTTATTTATAATTAATTAAAGTTTCAGTATACAAGTACCGTCTGAAAAACTATAACAGTTTTTCGAATGCCTTAAAAACTAGAAGATCGTTAATTAAAAATCGTATATTCTTTATTCTCAGGGTCTAGCCTGCCAATTAAGATAAAACGTAAAATATGGCAAATTATCTTCGAAGATATCAGCAACCCTTCCAGGATTAATATCGAAAAGAATCATAATTACGAGTGAAATAATATAAATAAATAAATACATGCCATTTTTAGAAGCTTTTTTTGCCCCACTTTTTGGTGATTCTACTTCTTGTCGATAAATGTTTATTGGAGCATTTACATTTCATAATACGCATAAATGCGAAAAAATGGAGGTCAAAAAGGTTGAAAATCGCTTCAATACACTCGTGCAGAAGTTTTGAGTTGTGAGCTCATGATGTGCCCGTAGCTTCGGCCTATCCCACGACTGTCTCTTTTTAATGGCTCGTTTCTCTCTCTCTCTCTTCCCCTTTCTCTCGATTTTTCGAACCCATTCTGTTGAAGCATTGACTTTTACCAGCCGCGCATCCTCGAGAGCCGAAGCGCTTCGGTGTTCACGAGAGACTGTGCGCTCTCGTTGGCTTCACATCCGTCACATCTGTGCATCGCCGGAGCCTCTTCGACCTTAGTCGTGGTGTTTTCTTTCCTTTTTTTTCCTCCTTCCATCTTTTTTTTACTCCCTTTGACCTGAGTCTGGGTTCGTGAGGCCACTGAGCAGAGTACGTGGCCCTTCGTTCCTCGTCAGAGCGTTCGTGTTGGCCCTATAACGTATAAGCCAAGGGGTCTATTTATTCAGTCAGCCAGACAGTCTTTGACAGTGTTTCTGGGGAATTTTCTTCAGAGAAATGGTGCCACAGACGTGTCAATAACTGCATTTTCTTGTGACTAAAAGAGTGGCCAATAACCCTATTTTTTTTCTTCTAACATCATTTTGCTTCTCTCCTTTTTCACCTTTCTCTCCGTCTTTCTTTTTCGTTCTCTTTCAACCTTCGTACTTCTCTTTCACAACCAAACGAGCATCTCCCTCTTCCGCAAGACCCCGCACGTTTTTTTCTCTTTTCGCTCTGCCTCAGGACCGCCATTTAAATACTAATCTACGCTACTCTCCTAGAAAATTGTACGTGGCTTACATTTTTTTCTTCCCCATCCAGGAAGCTTTGTTTTCCTGAATAGAAAAGGCCACGCTTTTTCTCTCTTTTTTTTTTTTTTTTTACTCGGTTGTTATTCATAGACCAGAAATGTTGAAAATCATTCGAGCAGTTGTTTATAATTACGGTAGAAAAAGCAAAATTCCCAGATTCGTGTGCCCGCCGAACTGGAAAATTCGAAAATCTGTCCCTCAAACATTTAATTGAACGGTAGTCGCTGAAATTTGAGACGGAAGTCAAAAGTCACTAACAGAATGTCAGTTTTTATACTGTTTTTCTCGAAAATTACATGATTTACAGTTTCACGGAATTTTTTAAAGCTATTTTTCAAATAATTAATATATTTTCGTTCATATTTTTTCAAAATCAATAAACAAACGATACAAAAAATTAGTCGATAAAATATTTAAAAGATTTTGACTTTTAGCATTTCCTAGATTTTGCCATTTTCGGTCGTACATTTCACAGTGGGTTTTTTTATTCATTCAGATACCATTTACTTTTTTTAATCAGTGTCATTATTGCTTTTCTCATCACCGAGTAATTAAAAATGAAAATCTGGATCACCAGATTCAGGGAAACGTCTTAAAAATGCATAAACATTTTAATGAAAGGAAATGCGAATAGTGTGATGTACACGATGTAGTGTCGAAACAGCGGAAGTGCAGCAAGAAACACGTCACAACATCCGGTCTCTCATCGTGATGTTTGCGCGTATGCATTTACCCGTTTGTATAATATATTTGCTCTGGTGGGTTTCCATGGCAGCGTTCTACAGGGTATTCTTAAAATCGCACTTGGACCAAAAAATATAATATAATCTTTCAAAAAAAAATTGAGATAAGATCTGTAAGGATTCAAAATTTGTTTAATCAATTAATAGATGCTACTTGAAGTATGTTCAATTAATGAAAGCCAGAAATATGATTCCAAATATTTTGTCATCATGAAACATATTTTTTACATTTCATACCGACTTACAATTATATTTATAATTCTCAACGATATTTTCATTCTCGAGTTTATTTAACTTGCATACTTACTTCATATAGGTCTGTAAAATGTACTTTATTTGTAATTAATAATAGATATTCTCTTCTAAAAAATACTATCGAGAATCAAAAGTATTTGTACGACATTTATTATCATTGTGAATTCTTCAAGGACTCTCTATTGAGCCTCAATCTGTTTCTGTAGCGTGAATGTGAAACAAAAAAAAAAGTAAGGGCGTATTTCAATTGCGTATGCCTGAAATTGAGCACCTTTATCCTATGCTTTTTAGCTTAACAAAAGTGAAAATTGAAACTTTCTTAGTATTGCAAATAATTAAGGGATTAAACGTTATTAGAAATTTCAAAGGAGCATTTTTCACGTTACAATTTATCTAAGATCATATTTTCTTTGCGACACAATAGAACAATTAGATATGGGGATATGAAGTTCTCCAACACCCTCTATATGACACCCGAACCTATAATATGTACCAGCATCCGTGAGCATTAGGAAAGCATTGCAATTGCGAGTGCCTCTCGCGAGTGAGCGCGACGATGGCGGAATAATTTATAGAGATTCGCGAAATACGGGAAATCCCGAGTGTCGGTTCACCGCTCAGAATCCTAGATCGAACTGGGGTTGAAAGGGAAAAAGTGGCTTTGAAATTTTACCACTTCGAAGTCGTCGGAACTGCATATGGGGCATTCCACGCCAAATCGACCTACGTCAGACTCTTCCATTCTTTTATTTGGCTGAAAACTTAAAACTTTATGACCCATTGAAAGAAGCTCTCTTGATTTTTTTCAAATTTTTTCGTCCATCCACTTTTGAGATATGATTTTTTGTCAAAATTCGATGGTTTTTTCTTCAAATGAATGTGACACTTCGAGAAATCGACCAAGTCGAACTTTTTTTTTTAGATCGGTTGGTTTTTTACTGTATTGTTGGAAAAAAAACGAAAAAAAATTATTAATATTTGTCTTTTATATTTTTTTCTCAATTTAAAGCAAAAAACATTGGTTTTGAGATGTTTGCCCTTTTTATATTTTTTTCAAAATATTCACAAAAAAACTTTGGCCAATTATATAATTTTTGTGACGAAAGCCTTGACCAACTAAATAATTTTTGAGACCAGTCCCATCGAGGGGAGATATTTTTTCATATTTATTTTTTTAATTTCAAAAGTTTCATTTTTTCAGTCAATTCGTATCAAATTGGACTTTTTTTATATTCGAAATGTTGGTGTGAAACAAAATATCGAAACAATATTTCAATTTGAATTTTTTTTGTCCATTGGTCAAGGTTTTTTTGTGAATTTTTTAAAATAAATCAGAAGTGTCCAACATCGTGAATTTAATAAATTTTTTTCTTAAACATTGTAAAAAATATAGAGGACGATTTTCAATCATTATTTCGTAATTTTTTCCAAGAGTCTGGTAAAAACCAACATTTCAAAAAAAAAAAAAGAAGAAACAAGTTCGTTTTGATTCAAGTTGACTGGGAAAAATGAACTTTTTTTCAAAATGAGAAAAAAGTATGATGAAAAATCTGTCCACGATGGGACTGGTCTCAAAAATAATTTAATTGGTAAAAATTTTTATGTGAATTTTTAGAGAAAAATTAAACAGGGCTAACATCTTAATACCAATGTGTTTTGCTTTAAATTGCTCTAAATTGAGAAAAAGAATGGAAGACAAACATCAATAATTTCTTCGTATTTTTTTTCCAATAGTTCGGTAGAAAACCAACCTTTTTTAAAAAGAAAGTTCGACTTGGTCCATTTTTCGGAGAGTTACAGTCATTTGAAGAAAAAAACATCGAATTTTGAAAAAAATATCACATCTCACAAGTGGACGGAAAAAAAAATCTGAAAAAAATCAGGAGAGCTTCTTTCAATGGGCCATACAACATATAAAGTTTTCAGCCAAATCAAAGAATGGAAGGATATGACGTAGGTCGATTTGGCGTGGAAGGCCCCATATACACCCCGAGATCCGAATTTTCATTCATTTATCCCCCTCACTTTTTCCTCTTTCTTTAGCCGCCTTTTTCATTCCTTTTTCTCAACCTAAGCCCACGTGTATGGTGGAAGAAAATTTAAAATTCACGATTGCACTTCGTCACGGAGCGTCTGCTAGTGGTCCATGATAATCAGAGCTTTTTGTGGGCTTGAAGAAATTCTCTAAAAACTAGTTCGTGAAAAAAAAAAACGTTTAAAATATCCACGTCGAAATTTATACGCATTTGATTGATTTCTATTGTTGCTATCTCAGGCAGTTGAATTTTCTTTTAGAAATAACTGTCGGAGAGATTTTTTTCATTCTTTGCATCAATAGAGACTATTCCAGTTGCTGCAAAATTGATTACTATTCTGATTCAGAATTTGGCTTCTTTTATGCTCAAATATAAAAGGGTTTGAGAAAAAAGAAATGAAAAAGTTTGATAATGGTAAAGAATTAGGATTTTGTGACAAACAGTAAAGCAGTTGAATCAAAACCCAATTTCCGATCGATCTTTCGCAATTGAGTTGGCCTCCAAATGGTCTTGAGCATTAAACTACGTGCGAGAAGATCTATCGAACTTCAGTGTGTTGTTTTTCAAGTTAATTCATCTCTATTTCCGTAACGCCCATCATTCACTCTGAGAACACGACGAGTCCACATCCGTTTCTCCTGGAAACTCTTTCATCTATGTACCGAGAGAGAGAGAGAGAGAGAGAGAGAGAGAGAGAGGGGAGGAAAAAAGAGAGATGGAAACATTTAATAGCACCGTCGTTTAACGTGAGTTGCACGTGAGTAGAAAAAAAAACCCGGCGCCTCGTTCCTTTCGAATACGTTACATTTGATTGATGTGAACAAACAACGATGAGCGAAGTCTAATAAAATATAAATGATCACGATAGATCGACTATTTTATTAAATATTTATTTTTCAAAATTTTTCTTCGTGGATTGCGGACAAATTTAGAACGATGGAAAGACAGGTGAAAATTCCACGCGTCACACAAAAATTAATTGATAGTTATCTTATTCGGGACGTTATAGTCAGAATAAAAAAAATCCATGACAGATTTGACCGTGAGAGTTAATTGACATTGATTAATAAACATCAAACCAATGTATTTGTTATGTATACCTTTTTAAATACCTGCTGCAGTTAATCAAATTGAAAATATTGGATTGCGATGACAATCGAGTGCTTAGCAAGTTAACTAATAGGAATCATCCCCTTATAGATTATATTTTATTCTATTCAAATGAGACACGTCGGTTTTCATTCAGAAAATCTAAAAATATAGCGAAGGAAGTGATTTTCGTGTTATAACAGGGTGTAACGAGATATATGGTGAGGGGATCGTCGTTTTTAGGGATATGTCGAGGTGGAAGAAAAGAGGGTAGACACGAATCGAGATCGTGACTCATACGTATACAGCGTTGTACTTTCTCTCTCTCTCTCTCTCTCTCTCTCTCTCTCTCTCTTGCGATCTTTCTCTGTTCTTGTCAGCGGTACCGTTATGCCGAGTGAGAGCTTCACTTTTCATGAAATGAATGTGGCAAAAGAGCGAATGAGTGAGGGGTAATAAAAGTGAGTGTTGGACAACAGAGTCTCGGAGCTCACCCTCCAATCACTTATTACATGTGCCGCCCAATGCGATGGGCGTGCGCCCCGCGTGAGTCAGACAAACTCCTCGTACACGATCATTGAGACACGCGAGCCTAAGCTTGGTTATATCTCCACAAGATCCACACCATTATCACTAGAATATTTATAATATAGACAATTCCGCACCGACTCGACCTCTGACCCTGACCCTCGGAGATTTGAATCCTCCTTGTTTTTTTTTTCTATTTATTTAACCGGGAGAATCTTTATCATAAATTGTTTTGAATTTGCAGTCAATTTTTTTGTTAATTCAAATAAGAGTGGTATTTTGATTGATATACATACAAACATAAAATTATTATTTTTAAATAATTCACTCGATCTACATAATTGACCAATACAGAATTCTAATAGTTTGGAAAATTCAAACCTTAATTGAAATATCATGAAGCATACGGTGCTTCATCCATACAAATGATATGTAATTGGAAATTACATTATCTGACATGCATTAAAAATCTGAAAATAAGCATTTAGGTTTTGTTCGTCGCCTGTAGGAAAGAGTCGACTGGTTACTAACTGACTTCTATAAAAATCATAGGAAATATAAAGTACTGAAAAGGTTTGAGATGTATGTTATAATATTCCAGAATTAATCGGTGAAGCAGACTAAATTTGAAGACATCTAAATAGACAAATTTTTCATCGGAGGATATTTCATAAAATTCTATTTATAATGGAAACGCAATGAATAACTAAAAGGTGGATTGAACATTGGTTGAGTTAGTATTAAGTCTTAGCAAGACTCGGTCGTAAAAGTCTTTGTATTATATCATGAAAAATTCAAATTTTAACCTAATCATGGAAATTAATCTTTCTTCAGTTATTAAATTATTTCTGGGACAATTTTCAATTAGATAATATCGTTTAACGGGAGAAACCAGTTTAGGAGGCCGAAATTTTGGTGTTTTTCGTGAATTTTTTTAACAGGGAAGGAATAATCAGAATTTGTTTAAACTTGGAGAATATTTTATTCATGTTTTGAAGTACACTTTGTAATTTTTTCAAGTAATTTCCGCCGGAAATAGTGGAGTTAGAAGCTGCTGTCCATGGACGACTTTTTTTCAACTGGTGGGCATTCTAGCTCAAAAAGTTATTGACCAATCGTTCTGAAAATTTGTGTGAATATTCTTTATTCAATTACAATCTATGTGCACCTAACTCTGGGATGATATTATTATTAAAAATATTTTTTTTAATGCAAAAAAGGTGAAAAAACATGGTATAAAAACATGACATTGTGTTCCAACACCTCAAAAACATGCAATTTTCAACTTTTTTAATGACAATTAGGTTCATTTTCTTAGGAAATACGTTGTTAATGAAAAAAAAAAATTTGTAATGATTATAGATAAAAATTGTGACTTCAGGAATGCCCACCAGCAAAAAACTCGGATGGCGATCGTCCATGGACAGCAGCTTCTAACTCCATTATTCCCGGCGGAAATGACTTGAAAAAATTATAAAACGTACTTCAAAACATGAATAAAATATCCTCCAAGTTTAAACAAATTTTGATTATTCCTTCCCTGTTAAAAAAATTCACGAAAAACACCAAAATTTCGGCCTCCTAAATTGGTTTCTCCCGTTAAGTGATGACTCTCGTTATTTGGATATCGGAACAAAAACGTAAAATAGACGAAAAGAAAATCGCGATAATCATCTTTTCCTAGTAATTATGGTGAATATTTCAAAAGTACGGTTTTTGTAGTGAAAACCTCGAAAATGTAAGCAAATTCGATCTAGAATCCGATGCTCAATGTATCGTTTCCTACGTAACCAAACACTCCACGTAATGAGCGTACGAGATTTTGATTATAGGCGAATCCGTAAGAGCTCGGCGGTTGTAAACAGAACAACAAACATATCTATATTAAAAGTATATCTTTGTAGCGTTCAATTTGAAAATTGAACATTTCATAAGTAAAATTACATGTGTGGAAAACAAAATGTCGATAAATTAAAAAACTCATCGTGCAACAAAAAATTAAATAAATTACATTTAAATTAAGTATAATGTAGCAAAAAGCAATTTAGTCTAAAAATGTAGGTTTTTATGAGTAAAATAAGCTACTTCCGGTTAGCAAAACTGCTATAATCCTGGAAAGAAAGATGAGGAGATGACGCAAGCTTCTATACATGAATAACGAAGTTTCTCGTTCCCTCTCGTTTCAGCGACATAAAGACGCGCTAAGGGGGGTATGAAAAAAGGAGACAAACATTTTTCGGAGCACGAGCTTGACTTCATCATTTTTTCATCGCGCAGTCTTTTTTTTTTGAGGAGCATACATATATGCGGATGGAGAAGGAGCGTGTCTAAGGTGCGGATGTTGGTTCGTCGAACCTCTCTAAGCTCTTGTACACCGATCCAAAAATACGCGAAGTAACAGTCTGCGAGGGTTGGCCCTCGTGAAACTCGACTTTGTCTTATATACACTTCTATATATCTGTCACATATTTACGTACATTTGTGTGTACGTAGAAGCCATTTCGCTCAGAAGTTTTTTACGATATTTGCAAAGTTTCGCAAAAGAAAAAAAATCGAGACACAAAAGTTCATGGATCAATTATCATGGTTTAGGAGAGAATTTTTTTCTCGAAGCAAAACGAAAATATATAATGATTTTTAATAACAATTTCCTAATCAAATTCTTTACCTTGAATGGAAATAAAAATGATTTAGATTCGAAATTCCACTACCGGGATTTATAAAAGACAAAAATGAATAATCAAAATGAGTATACGCGGAAAATGTATGATTAGTCAACATTTCGAACTCGTTATTTGTTCAAGAGGAATCTCAGCATAACAAAAATATTTTTATTTTTCTTTATCCACCGTACGAATTACTGTGTAAAATTTGAATGAATTTGTCATGGTGAAATACAATGGAATAACAGATCAAAAGGATAGTTGAATGCTCGGATGTTTACTTTGTCGTTTGAGAATTTTCGGGTTGCGTAAGTCTAATGCGCTTTGAATTTAATGAATTAAAGTTTCAACACGCCCGAGAGAAGACGAATGAAATAAATAATTTCCGAGACGAGAGAAACGAACAAAAGCCCTCTGAAGAACTGCCTAGCAGCCAGGTCTCTAGTCTCCTAGCGCCCTCTATATGCACTTGCATTGTTGCAACCAAGAGAGATCTCTTTTAATTTTGCGTCAAACCGCACTCTTTTCCCATTCGTTGTGCGGCGTAAGATAAGATAAAATGAACATGCCGTTTTTCATTTTCCTCAAACTTCATTCCACGATATCAAAAAAAGTATACAACCAATTTTAAATCTTTTTTGTCATGGGTACTATTAACTATTAACTTTAATTTCACTATTAACGTGGTAAAAATAAATTTCAAAAATCTTTTCGCGAATTAAATGAATATTTATTTAAATAAAAGTAAGCTATATGAAAATATTGAGCAAGAAAACCATTCTTGCTCAATAATTTTCAATTCAAAAAATTATATATTTATAATTTAGAACGATAATTGATATTTCAAAAAACAAAATCATGTTTGACGCGATATTTCTTTGGTCAAGTTCTAAAAATAATAATGGCAAAATTGTATTATCATAATTTTTTTATATCTATTTTTCTTTGTTACTGCAAGGAAAACTTTAGTCATAAAAAATTTGCGGATATAAGGTAGTTTTACGAATCTCTAAAAAAAAAGGGATCCTGCCGATCGAGGAAAAAAGCGAGTCAAGAGGCTATAACATGACGGTATATGGTTGAATGCAGGATAGAAAAGCGCAGGATAATGGAAGTACCAGAGAAAGAGAGAGAGAGAGAGAGAAATGAGAGAATGAGAGAGAGAAATATTGGTGGTGGTGAGCTTTTTCACGCTGGCTATATATTTACAGCCGCTGACGATGGGATCCAGGCTAGAATGGGCCGCGACTACGAACATATTCTATGCCTTTATCAAGTACCTTGGCCACGATCCAGCAAAGCCCAAACGACACGCACGCCTGACTCGCCATAACGTTGAAGATGTCGTGGAACGGGGTAAAATCGGTTCATTCTCGCTTATATATCAACCCATGGAACACTTTAAACTCATCCTCAATTGCTTTTTTTCCGAATTTAGCCATTAATTTTTCGCTGCTCCTCGTACCTCACTTTTTCATTTCCAATTACTTGGATCGTTACATCGAATATTGATAAATGATTAGTTGCTTTGACTTTTTTTCCACTCCATCTTCCCTTCAAATGATCATTCCCTAATCTGTGCAAATTCATACAGATTAAATTGATCAGTATTTTTATCAATTAACGAGAATACTCGTTTTAATAAAATTACTATATTTTTCTGTTTACTTTATCCAACAATATTCAATTAATTAAACTAAGATTAAGCATTTTTTGTACTTTTTGGAACATCTTCTATGATCTGGCTCATTAACCATTTTATGTCATTATATAAAATAATATTTATCATACTGTATGAAAAAAACGATAATTTCAAAGTTTTTAAATATTTATTTATTATATTTGTACAATAAAAAAATGGCTAATTATACTTTTTCGATAAAACTTATCTCATCATATCCTTTTCAAGACTCTAATGAGTGATTAGGATTAGTATATTTTTTTGTGAAAAATGTAATGGTATCGTGTAATGAGTATTACAAGATTTCGTCGCGATGAAAAATACAGACATAAAAAGCTGATAGAGACGCTTGAAACGGTGGAAATTGGTCGAAACGAGAAGATCCGAGAGCTTTGACGACGATAAACCCAAAGGATTCCAGAGGGATCAAACGTTCATTCGTTCGTGAAAGATTGAACATCCAATCGTTTCGAGAGTTGCTGACCTATAGAGACTGTGTTAGTGACTACTGATCGAGACATACACACACGGTCTTGCATGTATGACCATAGAGACCACGTATAAAAGTTTCATCCGTCTACATTTCTCTGAATTTCTTCGTGACAAATTTCACACGTCACTTTGACTACATGACGTCTGGTGTGTGTTAGCTAAATCTTACAGTCGAATCATATCGATCGATGGATATCCATTACGGCTTCTGTCTCTGCCACAATTCAAAATCTCGATTTACGTAATGGCATTCTAGAAAATTTGAGAGAATTCCTAAACTATTTTTTTCGTCTATAAACCACGAAACTTTTATCAATTTGATTTCAATATTATTATTATTAATAGATTGAAGGACTGTATGGAATTATTTTGTAACTAACTTCTTTTACGGGCACAGTAAAAAAAAAATATTGCTGCAGTATTATAGCAAAATAATTCAGAGACTATACTTGTTCAATAATTTAATATATTTTTCAGCAAGTTTCATTTTCTTTTCACTTTTCTATAAGCGTTTTTTAAGTCTTTTGCTTTTAGCTGTTTCTCATAAGAGAGCAAATGAAATAATCGATGAAAATTTTAGTGATAACAGTTTTTTGTGACCTTTGAAATTCCACGGGATAAAGAAAACTCTTATATTCTTTAGTATTATGTTTCGCATGAGGTGGGAATTTGCGTTGCTTAGCAATATTAAAGTCCCGACGAAAAAAGTTCATTACAATTTTATCTCCCAATTATTTCACCCTCGGTGAGTGGATCTTTCGAGCTTGGGTGTCGAAGCTCCTGACGCTATTTTGCTTGAACGTGTGGTAGTTTTGCACGGGTTCAAGTATGTATTTTACCTGGCCGAAATTTTCGTTCTGAACTTTGTCCATAGTGAATTCAATTTTGGTACACAAACATTGCACGATTAACAAGACAATGAATTTAAAAAAAAATACTTCGATCAACTGCTAGGAGACCAAAATTTTCACAATATTTCCAAGGAGCCATCGGGGCTCAACTCCGTAAAAAAAAAAATTAGGTCAGCATTTTCTCTTTTATTAAGAAGCACAGAGAAAAAATTACAACAATGAATCGTAAAAAAGTAGCAGAAATTTAAGGATAGTATGCCAGAGACTATTTTTTACTTATATTTTTTACTTTTATTTTTTACTTTTATTTTTTACATACTGACAAGCTCACAGTTCATCTAAATCTTCTAATTTGCTCTTTATCCCCATTGGCATGAGTCAGCGCCAAAAGAATTCAGGTTATGTTCATTTCCCGTTCAACTTTTTGTCCCATTTCAAAGTTAGGAACATCGGCAATGTATGACGAGCATTCTCTCAGAGTCCTTTAATCCACGCGGTCATTTTATAACTGACATGGAGAGACAAGATAGTTGTCGTAGTCGTATCAAAGTTAAACTCTCTTGTTTCACAGGTTATTTCGTCAGCATCACTTTTGAAGGATGCCAAGAGGAGTCTGGGAGTTTGTCTCTCGACGCTTAAACGTCGTGTTGCTTCCTAAATACGTCCATATACGGATCTATGTATATGAGCAGGATTGGTGGCGACTTGACACATACACAATGACAGGGATATGATATGATAAGAGGGATTTGAGGCTAGGTTGGGAATCATGGGAGATGCACATATATATACGACACAATGTCGTCCAAATATCGTTTCTAGATCAATCAGGATAAAACAAGGCAAACAAACAAAAGCAAACGTCTGAACTAACTGAGCTAACATAATTCAGAGCGAATTATGCGAGTGCATAATAACGATTCCTAATATGATTAATCTCGATCGGGAACAAGTTAAAAATTAAAAAAAATAACAAATATTAAACACCGAAGATGAGTGCGAATAAAATGACGAAGAAAATGGGAGGTGATAAAGCTCTCGAAGATTGGATCGATTTTGTACTGATACACAGAAAGTATGAGAGCAAAAGGGAGTTAAGGAGGTTGTATCGTTTCTCATGTAAAAATTATTTTGCAACTTTACACAATAAAATTTTGTAAATAGAAAGCTTAAGACAGTATTAAACTTCTGGCGGAATATGCCGATGATTCATCGTCTCAAAATTGAGATATTTATTGTTGAAGTTCGCAATTTTTTGAAAGCTTCCATAAGAGCCCATGTTAAACTTGTCATTTTCAACAATGAATATCGCGATTACCATGCAGGCGGTAAAACCTCTCCAAATTTTTCACACATAATTATGGCCTTACATACGTCCAGAATTTTCAAAAAATCGATTTTTTTTACAGATTATTATTCTCTATAGTTTTAGGCGTATTTCTGTGTAAGTCGATTGTACAAATTCCCCATAGATCGAAAGTTATTATAGAAAACGTGACTGCCCAACGAGAGTCTGATGCGCGCAGGTAGATGTCTCGAGCGAAACGCACTTGAAACTTTAAATGCATTTTTCTCAAAACTACTTTTTCTGGCACGGTCTGCATGATAACTCATACAGTTTTTAATATTTTTTGATGCTTTTTTTTTTAAATATTCGAAATTGTTTTCTCTATAGTCTGTCGAATCGGATTTTTGATGTTGTGATTCAAAAATTTTATAAACATAATCAAAGTGTGACATTTATGACACAAAATGCACACTTTTTTTTAAACTGCCGTAAATTGCCAAAATTTTTCGAATTTCAAAAATCCGGCTCGACAGACTATAACTACAACTTTATTTTACAAGAATTTTTTTACATTTTGCAGATCCATCAGCATTTCAAGAAGAAATGATGCAGACCGTGGAGCAACTTTTTTTTCATAGTACTTCGGGAAACGTGATTTTTTATGTTGTAATTTTTGAAAAAAAAAATGAAATAAATTTTTTTATAAAGTTTAAATACTAATAAACAATGTGTAAAAATTATTTTTATTAATTTCTATTGCTATTTCTTCTAAAAACAGTTTTTCTTTTAGCGCGTTTTAGGCGCTGCTGGACGTATGTAAGGCGTTAAATGCTGTTCAAGAAGATTCACGCCAAATTTCAATACATTAACTTGGAATAATCAAATATAATGTATTTTTCGTATGATGTCATATAAATATCGATATAACCTCCTTAAGGATTCAGCGATAGAGCTGAAAAGTGTGCAGTATGCCAAATTCTGATGCATCTTCGTTTCAATATGCGCATATACGTGGATATATGAATGTTTACATATACACCAAGTTTGAGTGTGTAGATGTTGCTTTTCCGTCGACTACCGGAAGTACATCCATTAACCCCTCACTGGATGTGTCTCCGGCTTAACTCGGACAGAGCACAACCCCCTTTCACCCGCCACATCCACAGTCAGGCTGCCCGAAACATAATCATTTAGGTTTCGTCTTTCCTTGTCTCTCTTCCTCAGTTTGCGCGCATCTAGCCTTAAGTACATACGCTCATATACGTACGATGTTTCGAGAGAAAATCTGGGGCACCATGCAGATATGCTCCTCGGTAGAACAAGGCGTGTAAGCAGAAATGGTCGAGATACCAAGCATACGAGACATTCCAGCTCCATTGGATCTCATCAGCTTCAGAGAGACAATAATTGCCAGACAGATAATAATCATAGTGAACGAAAATTATCTGAAGCACTACAAGAACAAGTGCAGAGAGCAATGAAAATGTTGTCCAAAGTATATCTATATTTATAAGCAACATTCAATTAATGCTCTCTACGTATTTATCGATTTGCAATCGTCGAGCTATCATTTTCTGAATTCTACATGACAGAAGCCCCGAAAATTCATGATATTAAATAAAAATCATATTTTTTTCAATTTTTTATATCCGGATAACGATCGATTAAAAATTCTCGAGAAGAAATGAAAAAAATTGGTATGACCCACTTTGGGAGGAAAATGCATCTCGATGTTTCGACTTTTGTTAGAAAAAAGGGAAAATTTCATAAAAAGCTCAACTTGGGGATGAGATTGGGAGCATCCTCGAAACTGCGCCGAAAAGTCTCGTAAACACCTATATATATATATATATATAGAGAGAGAGATTGTATGCTATATAGTCAACATGCTATTTCGGCTATTTCGAGAGGCATATCTCTCGAAACTTCACGCAAAGTCCAATCGTCCTTTGCTGCGGATTGCCCCACCGCAATGTGCACTATATTTAAGTATATAGTATATTTTACCCATTTATACACATACCTATATAGTTATATATGTACGAATGTTGGGGTTATACCATGTGGATTTAGAAATGGGGGCCCCTGCTGACTCCCGAGATCGGGGTCGAGAAAAAGTTTGTATCACTACGTATAACGCAAATGCGAGGTCTCGCATTGAGCTCTCGTGTTTCTCGTCTTTTTTCTGGCTGCAGGCCTGGCCCCAACTATATTTCGTCTAGGCCAACTGGGAATCTCGTAGACTGAGTATTCGATGGGGGAAACCGATGACGTCTCTCCAACAGTCGAGTTAACTGTATAGGGTATTTCGAACTCGTCTCTCTCTCCAAGGAATATCCTGCCCTTTCTAAAAAAGCAGGCGAAAAAAAAATCGATGTTTTCCCAATCCTTCTCGTGGAATAAATAAAACTTGATTTTTATCGTACATTTCATTCAATATCGTTTTAATGGTACTGCAAAAATTTTAAAGATGAATAAAAAAGGTCGATCTGATTGTTTTTTTACCGATCTGGCTTGAATTCCGATAATAACTTTATCGAAATTTAACTTTTTCCGAAAGTTAATTACACGTTAATTTGACGAGTAGAATGTTTTCATAATCGTACGTAAATTGATGGAGAAAACGAGGAAAAGATGACAGAATTTTGGGCAAACGACAAAGATGGGCGAAGAAAAGTATTTAGTACACTGTAACAAATTTCCGTATGAAAATTAATACACATGTATAGGAAGTTTTTATGCGGATACCGTACATGAAAATTCAGATACGCTGAGGAAAATTGAGAGACGCGGTATTTTAATGAAACGAGCACTGTTTAGTAAAATTAATATACTTGTGTATTTGAAAAATCATATACATGTAAGAAATGTTGACCTTGTGCATATTAAAAACACGAAACATCTACTAATATTACTATACAGGTATATTAAAGTTCATGTTACCAGCATAGTAATTTTCAGATTCAAGATTACTAAATTTCAGGCACCGTATAACGTTTTCGCATTACATATGTCTACGATATTTCTAGAGATGTAACATAAAATTTGGTGATCCTTTTTGAATATTAATATACGAATGAATATTAAATAAATTCAGCTATTATGAGTTTTTAGGGGGAATACATTAATTGGCATACTATTGTGTTCGATTTTTTAAAGTTGAAGGTCAAAATCATGCAGACATCTCAAAAAATTAGTTAGAGTGACTTATCACCACTTGATGCCGTGGCAATCAAGTCGAGCAATTATCACCGTAAAAAATTTTATTATAATCTCAACATCTTGTGTTAAGTTTGGTGTTTACCATTTTCATGTTTTACACAATTTTCTTAGATTCGAGCGACTTGTATATATCCTCGTCCGAAGCACGTGCCTCCTATGAGAAAGTCGATGCTCTGCGCCACACGGTGGCCAGAGCGCGAATCACGGTGCCCACAGAGCGTTACGAATTTCCTACACTTGTGTATTAATTTTAATATTGAGATTCTTATAATTAATACATAGGCAAATGAATTTTAATACACGGATTTTTTTTTTATACTGCAGGGTATATTAATTTTCATTCCCATTTTTGTACCGTATTTTTAAGAGATAGAGTTATGATGGGAAATAACATGTATAGTATTATTAACATTCATGTGTATCTTATTTTTCAGTCAACAGTCAAGAAAAGTGAAGATCGTACTGTAATTTTAATACATTGTTGATAGTAGATGAATTCATATACATTTGTATTAATTATCAATCAAACATATGATTTATTTCAATGCATGTCCACAAAATTTTTAGATTTCATATGAATATTCAATGTTATGCATCTTAAATTCCACATCAGTAACCAAAATTTATGTTCATATTTCAATTTTGGCATACGAGTGCAATAATTTTCATTTCATACACCCGGTTTGTAAATTTCATTTACCGTTGTATTGTAAAAGTATTGTAAATTTCATATATTTTTTAACAGTGTAGTGAGAAAGAGAGAGAGAGAGAGAGAGAGAGAGAGAGAGAGAGAGAGAGAGAGAGAGAGCAAAAGGGATGCAACATGAGGGAAGCCCCTCTCGATACTTCAGGACGAAAGTTACGAGAGGGTTGAACGGTGTACTATTCTCGTAACCTACACTTTTTTCCGAGAAGGATGGATAATATAAGAGATGAAAATGTTAGCAATGGAGAGAGATAGAGAAGAAAAGAGACGGAGAATCGAGGGTGAAAAAACGAGAGAGAAAGAGATGAGCTCTAGACATCGTCGCGCTGGATTGTAATTTTAGACTTCCCTTTCACGCGTCTCTCACACTTTTCCCTACCCTCGTGGATCATCAAGAAAGTCCGAGGGGCTCAGTCGGTGCGAGACGCGTGTACTTGCCCGGAAGATTTAAAGAGACCAGAGAGAAGAGAGAGAGAGAGAGAAAGAGAAAAGTGTAAGCAAACGAAAAGCTCGACGCCGAGCTTTATCGTCCGCAATGTCTATTCTCCCCCTATTCCATTTGTGTCTCGTACGCTCTATCTAGGGTGGCTCTTTTTGAAGTATCTACCATTTATTCCGATGACTTATTGCATCGAAAAATATCTATGAACTCCTGGCTATAAGGAGATCACAGAAACATAAATTTTGAATTATCAAATATTACAAAATTCTGATGCCACATTACATCAGCCCAAATTACCTGTTTTTGAACTCTTGAATTAATTAATTTACTCAATTATTACTACACGGCTCTTCACCTCGACTTCTTGTATAGTTCGCAAGTTAAATTTATATTTGATTTTTCAGAAAAGTTCTCCTATCATTCTACTTTCTTCATTTGACATTTCCACTCTACTTTAATTCGGAGTAACTCGATTCGTTGCGCCATGATGTTTCATCGTTTTTTACTTTTCTATTTAGAGCCATTTTCATTTTTCTAACTACATACAGCTTGTGTTGAAAATGTTTTCAATTTACAAATATCTTTGAGTCTATGCCGAAGGGAATAGCGGCTGAAAGAAAATTATTCGAAATGAAAAAAAATATTAAAAACTTATTCAAAATGCGTAGGAATCATTGCAAATTTGAACAATATTTGTAAGTAATTTTTTACAGCCTCTTCGACTGAAAATTTGATGTTAAATAAATCCGAGAAATTACTAGTATACTCTTCAAAAGAATAACAACGTGGCATCAAAATTTTTTGACAAAAACGGAATAATTCAATGAATCTCTTGACAGCTGACCATTGAGAAAAGTTGAACTGAATTTTATGTAGGGAGTGAGATTCTTTCAATCCCATGATAAATCGTAGATTTTATAAATCTACAAAATGATCATCATATGAAAAAAATTTTTAAAAAAGTCCTTAATGCTGTAGAGAGATCGGAAACAATTACGGGATAGTGTAATTGGCTGATAATTTTTGCTGTATCGGTAGAAATAATTACAAATGAATGTCGTTTATACGTTACATTGATATTAGCACGCGGGAGGTGAAAGACACGGGAAGGTGACGATAGGCAGAGGTTTCAAGGACGAAAGTCAGCACATAAGTCCGCCCCTCACTGCGCGAGCGAGTAAGGTGGTATAACCAGATTCCACGATCTCTCCATCTCAAATAATTTTCGCAGCTTCTCCTTCTCTTTATCCTTCTATCTCTATCGCCTTCGGCTTTTTGTATACGTTCTTGCTAAGAGATAATGAGACGACGCGCGTCTGGATGGGCTCTCGTATTCAGGATGGTTTGAGTGTTAATCTCATATTTCCGAGAGTCTCTTGGATCGATGTTCAATAAATTCTTTCCTCCTAGAGAATCTTTGTCTGGACGAGAAATCATGAAAACGACTGAGAATTTTCGTCCCTCGCTGATCTTAATTATACCGTTTTATACCTTAGATATTCTTGTGAAGGTTCAAAGTGTTAGTCTAAACCTTCCATTTAGCAAAAGAGAATCTTCCATTTGAAATTATGAAATCCTGCTCAGCGAAATCGACATTTTTCTTTGATATAACAAACTCTTTTTATTCCACGATAATTGAGATATTATTGAGTCAAATCGATCGAAATTTTTTAATCCATGATAAAATGGGCTTTTCACTAATGGTTTAAAATTGTTTTTATCAGTCACAAAAAGCTCATGACAAAAATATGAAAAAGAGTGCCAGTAATTTTCAAAATTCCCTTTGTCTTTAATTGATTCCCTCTTTATACTTATAGTTTTAATTTTTAATTTACATTTTAATATCAAATCATTCGTGTACAGATTTGTAACGATTTAAATAATAATTGCAGTATTGGAGTACTTTTATGAGAATAAATGAGAACAAAGTCCATATTACATCGTTTCGATAATTAATCAAAATCCTATATCGTTGACATAAATATGGATTGGTCGTCAAAAAGTAATTAGAATTTGAGTAATGACATATATTGACGAGAGTACACGGTAAATGGGAGAACGGATTAGTTATATTTGTCTTGCATAATGGAACGGATTAAACGTATATGAGGTGTACCACAACAAATGGTCATAAATGTAAACTAAAGTTCAGAAATTCCGAATTCCGAGTGGACAAGTCTAGCACTGTTTTTTGATGAGGCTTCCTGCTGATGAGTTAGTATTTATCAAAGTTTGACGATAGGCGTTATATTATCGAGTATGCTGCCAAAGCCGTTAGCGGTAGATCAAAAGTCAATAGGACCAAATTTATAGAGCATACAATTTTCTGTGAAAGAAGTCCTATACAACACGTTTCTATCTTCAGTATTTTAGTCGTAAGACCGAAATAAAAGAACATCTTCAAAACGCCGTACGCGCTGCCATAAAAAAACCAGGTATTTTTTCGTTCCGCTCTCGGAACTAAACTACTGAAGATAGAAAAGATCTGTTTTGAACTTTTTCGTAGGAATTTTTTTGCTCTACAAGATTAGTCCTATGAAGTTTTGCTCTATCACCATTTTTTTCGGCAGTATGCACGATAAACGAATGCTTATCATTCAACTTAATAATCAACAGCTCTTCAGAAGGGGAGTCTGATGAAAAAAAAATGTTAGACTCTCCCATTGGGAACTCGGTCCTGACCTTAAGTTTAGAAGAATAACTATTTATGGTGGTACATCCTGTGCATCACCGCGTTACGTCATCCATAACTTATGTTACGTAACGATACGTTACGTTACGGTGTGTGTTACGGTCATTCAAAATGTAACATTATATACACCCTGAGTGTAACGTTCTGTTTGAAATCGGATCACAAAAGCTGATTACAGAAATCTGAGTTTTAGCGTACATTAACGAGGAGTTCAGTGGCCAAGTTTAATTGTAATTAAATGATTTTGTTGTACCTCGAGTTGAATGGTCCGTAGATAAAATGTGTGCACCAAATCGATATTCGAAATGACCAAACAGCATCAGTTTCTCTTTAAATATTTTCGTCTGCGCACGTTCATAATTTCAGTATTATTTCCAGGGTGAATGGATACATAGAAAATATTCCAGTCGTCGGACTATTGCAATTATACTGAAAAAAAATTTGTGATGCACAGCTTGCGAGTATTCTATAAAAAAATATTATTTATCAGTAACAATAATTTCTCTCGTCAATAGATGTAATTTACAACACTGAATTTATATCGTAACTAGTCTGTTCATATACAAACTTTCTGAGAAAATTAAGTAGTCGTGAAAGGAATATTTGGTATCGAATAAATTGAATTAAAATCATCAAAGAAAATTCCAGATTCTTCAACTGTCATGAAAATGTTTCGTTGGGCGCTCGAGCCAAAGTGAACGTGAAATTAAATGTTCTTCTCAAACCTAAAGCAACGTAATAATGCCGGTGCATTACATATTGGGTGAAAAAAAATATAAATAAATATATTAAGAGACTCAGTAGAGTCTCGATACAAATACATTTGACGTTTTGTTTTAATAAAACGATTCGCGATGGTTGAGGTAAAAAATTCGATGACATTTTGGCAAATTGCAAAACCCAGGAATAGTCTGGCGGCTTGTAAAGCTAACTTTGAGCTCATTGATCGATGCTCTTTCGAATGCTTTAAAAATCAGTACAATTGGTTGTATAATTATAAATATACGTAAGCGTAAAAAAGCAATATACAGATTTCAATTTTCAGTGATTTTTTTTTACGCTGTACATAATAGCCTATTTACGGGGATGGAGAAATGGGTTCTCGTGGGTGGTATAGAGTGCGACCGATGGTCGAGGGTAGCCAGAAGGCAAAGGCAGAAAGGGATAACAACCAAGGGAGTCGTTTTCTCGGTACACTAATGGGAAAGCAATTGCCACAAAAACAATCGTACAACTCAAGTGATTTCGGTCAGCAATGAGGGAAAGAGAAAGAAAGAAAGAGAGAAAGAAAGAAAAACACAGAGAGAAAGAGAGAGAGAGAGAGAGAGAGAGAGAGAGAGAGAGAGAGAGAGGAAGGAAGAAGAAGAGAAATAGAGAAGGAGATAGGAAAAAAGGAAACTGCGCATGCTTTTCACGTGAATACGAAGCCTGTCTCAACGTCCTACTGCAATTTGGAGTAAACTGCAAGCTCTTGCCTCTGTGCTGATGCTGCCGGTGGTTCTCCGGAGCACGACCTCGTCAAGGAGTGTAATTAGTTCACCGCCAATTTCGCGCTCTGTCAGTAATGGTGAACTGTATACATTCATATAGATGGTATATAAATATCTCAATACATACATACATACATACATATATATATATATATATATATATATATATATATATATATATATATATATATACATCCATATGTACAGCTATATTCGTATATAAACATGGACAGTGTATACCTAAAAGGGACAAGGTACGAATTAAAAAATAGCGCCTTCTTAATAGTGCAATCCGTACGATTGTAACTTAAAATTGTCTTGCAGCTCTAATAATTACGTTAACCATAGATTTTTTCCGTCCATATCTTATTAAGAAATTTGCCATTTAGAAATAATTAAATTTTGACAATTCACAAAAATGAGGAAACGTCCTAATGCAATCTTGGGATTTTTAAAATATGCTTAAGAGTTAAGCACAGAAGAACTCCCGACAGCATTTTCCCTCCAGTGTCCTCACTGGTTGGAGAATATAGCGGAATTCTAAAATTTGTTTAAAATAATATAATTTTGAAGGCTTCTGATTGGATTACTTCTTCTCTTTTAGCTTGGTCTTCCTAGTCGGTTGCCTACTGTTTTAATAATAGTATAACTCTATGAAAATATATTGTTTAAAAAATGTTTCAAAAAACAATGTAATGTTTAGAAAATAAATTAAATAAAAACTCCCCACGAGAACTAGTATAGCGAACTTTAACGGACAACACCACTGTGACCCCCTATTTTTTTCACATTTTTCAAGAATTTTTTTTTGTGGGGAAAAAAAGAGATATTCGAAAAATTTTTTTTGGATTTTGTTCCTTGTTTATTAATGTATCAAAAAACATTTTTTTCACATTTTTCACGCCGCATGGTGGCGCTGGGGAAGCTCTCGCGTCATCTCCGCAGTGGTTCGCGGCACGCAGCAGAACTCTCTTCAACGTTGATCTGAAAAAAAATAGCGAGTGTTTTCGTTAATAATATGATATTTTGAAGAGAAGTACATAGAGATTTGGAAAAATATTGATTTTTAAAAAATAGGCACGCCTTTGAAATTAAAGAATGATTTTTGAGCAAAATTTCTCGTCGAAAATAGGCTATAACTTTTATTATTATTGAGATATCGAAAAAATCTTATGTACTTCTCTAGATAATCTACTTTTATTGATACAGTAAAAATTTGAAGTCGATCGGATAAAAATTGCTCGAGTTCTGTTGCGTGCCGCACTCAAAAAAGTGGTTTTGAGAAAAACGCGTTCAAAGTTGGGACCCCGAGCGTCGCGGACCGCTGCACCGCTCCACAAAATATTCAATATCTACGAAAATAATTATTTTTTCGACCTGGGTCCAACGGCATTTCAATCTTAAAAGTATTTTAGATTTTTTAAAATGGTTTTCAAAAAATCGATTTTTTGAAGCCGTCACAGTAGTGCTGTCCGTTAAAAATTGTGAAATAAAAATTGATTCAAAATAACACAGATAAATAAAAAATCATTCGATTGGTAAGTGCAACTCCTTCGAGATTCAATTTTTTTGGTCAATGTTAAATGATGGTAGGATAAGTAACTTACATGCGAAAATTAAAAGTCACAAAGTAATAATCAAAAGTCTAATGAATGTACGAAAAATGTGGGTACTGTACCAAAATGCACAACCAACATAAAATTAAAAATGTTATAATTATAATCGAATTCAATTGTGGTTAGAAGACGTCTCTAACTAATAAGTTATTGAATAAGAAAAGAGACGTCTCCGTAGCATTACGATTTCATTGTTCATTTCGTTTACTCCGTTCCGAATATTATATTTCGTATTTGCTGTTTGTATTAATTTCGATGGATATTTTCCGACTCTTTCGAATTAGCTCTTATTTTTGTATTAATTTCGATGGATATTTTCCGACTCTTTGGTATGTATTGCTTTTATTAGTTTCGATGAATATATGTTACGTAAGTTTCTATTGACTGCCTTTAATAAACGTGATGAATAATTTTGTGCTGCCTCCGTTAGTTTACGTTATTTCGGTCATTCATATTACCTCGGTTATTTTATATCTACCTCGGTCAATCTATTACCGCGGTTACTTCGTTATTGTGCGGCGATTTCGGTCAGTACTATTGCCTGCTTCCGGTTTATAATGTTTTTCTTGCCTCACCTTTGTTATGTGATTATTTTTTCGTCTACCTTTCGCTTTCGCGTCGATTACGGTCATTTATATTGCCTACTTATTATTTTCGCTGGCTTTAAGTTATCTTGCATTGCCTATGGTCGTTTATATTGTCTACTAGTCTTTTTCGCTAGCTTTAAGTTACCTTGCGTTGCCTACGGTCAGTTGTAATGCCTACCTATATTTGGCTTGAACATATTTGTTCATATTCTCACTAAATTTGGCGTTTTATTGTGTTTTATTTTGTGACGTACTCTCGGGCCCAAATGAACCAGCCCTTCTACCTTTACTATCTCAGATGAGCTAGCTGAGTAGTCAGACCGTCCTCGACCGCACTCGTCTTTCGTGCATTCCGGTCATCCGTGGCTAGCGAGGGTAGGCAAATTTAAGAGAGGTCCGCTCGAATCTCAAAAAGATGGCAAGTCTTTGAAATTTTAATAGCACTTTCGGAAACATATTCCGCGTATACCTGCGAAATTCAAACAAGATTGACCACCTACACCCAGAAAAAACATCTATTCGATTCAACTAGGATCTAGTTAAATCAAATAAATTTTTTTCTTTGTCTCATGGCCAAATAGAGGTCTATTTAACTTTAAGAAATTATTTTTTTTATCACAATATTTTTATATTCTTGATTAATGAAAAACTTAATATATGTATTAAAATCGGACATATTTTTATCTAAAAAATTGAACGAATACGAAATTGAAAAAAAATAATATTTATATTACTATTTATAAAATTTATAGAATTAATTATACCATGTTCAATTATGATATTATTTAATAATATTTTCATGGGTCTGCGACCCTAGGTAGATACAAAAATTCACGTTTGTTTTCATAGATATACTCAGTCAGAATAATATCTAGAGTCGCGGTAGCGACTCGAGACAAGTACATTTAATATACTATAATGTCGAAGATGATGAGTCGCTACTAGAGTCTTTACAGTAAGCAGAGTGGTTACGAACAGTTTTTGAAAATTGTTTCGGCGATATTTAAAGAATTACAGCGTTTTGAAAAATGTTGCGGGTTCACGTATTTTTTTCTTTTTTTTTCTTTCGATTGTGACTATTTAGAACTCTGTAGCCTAACGCATATTGGAAATATTAATATTTCATCATTCCAAATCATCAAAAAAATGGTGCGTTTTTCGCACACATTTTTTGACGTTTCGCGGTCGCTGTCTAGTGACACTAGTTGTAACTAGAAATCTGGTGATATGTGAGATTGTGTTCATCGATGTGACAGCCGATTGGCTTTTCTTCATGTAATAACAGTGAACAGGTGTGAGTTCAAAAAGGTTATAAAGATCGCGGATGTGAAATTCTATATTAATAGTGACAGTTGTGAGTTTAAAAAAATAAGGTTATAAAGATCGCGGATGTGAAAGCTGACGGATATTATTTTCAATATTGATTTTGGTTAGTAATATATAAAGAGTAATAGTGCGAGAACTAATAAATGTTTTTCATATCATGTAATAACCGTGACAGCTGTGAGTGGAAAAAGGTTATAAAGATCGCGGATGTGAAATCTAGAGTCGCGGTAGCGACTCGAGACAAGTACATTTACGTAGTGACAGCTGTGAATTTAGAAAAAAGATCGCGGTTATACTAGTGACAGTTGTGGGGTTAAAAGTAAGGTTATAAAAATCGCGGGTGTGAAAGCAGACAATTTGATTTTTGGTTAGACATATTCGAGATCAGGACTTTAAACGCGTATTCGGTGAACATTTAATATATTTGTTGTAAGGTTATAAAGATCGCGGTCAGTTTCAACTTTTTATTAAAGTGACTTTTATTATATTATCAGTAGAAGAGTGATAGTGCAAAAATAAAGTTTAAATCAATAAATAAACTTTTGAACAGTATCTAAATAAATATTTTTTTTTATTAACCCTAGCCCCAACAATCCATTTTTCCGAACATACACTCTTGAACGGAGTCGAAAACGATGCCTCTTCTCTTTTACCATAAAATGTTCCTTGAATACAATAATAAAGTTTATTTAGAAACCATTCTCTTTTTTTTGATAACTAAGAGAATGGTGTATGATAAACTCGTATTCGGTGAATATTTGATATCTTTGAACAGTCGTGAGGTTATAAAGAGCACTCTCAGTTTCAGTTTTGATTAAAGTAACTTTTATATATATAGATAGAAGAGTGATAGTGAAAAAATAAAGTGTAATTTAATAAATAAACTTTTGAACAGTTCCTTAATAAATAATTTTTTTTATTAACTCTAGCCCCAACAATTCATTTTTCCAAACGTAAACTCTAGAACGGAGTCGAAAACAGTGCCTCTTCTCTTTTACCATAAAATGTCTCTTGCATGCAATAATAAAGTTTATTTGGAAACCATTCTCTTCATTTTTTATATAACTGAGGGAACGGTGTATGATATAACCCTAGGTTTGAATTATATATGGTTTTAAACCACCCTAGAGTGGTAGAGACCCTAAATACATGAAAATTCTATTTGCACTTGCAGCCCAAAACGGAATCAGGCGATGCGAAATAATTTTGAGCGAAAAGATATTTAATTTGAGAAAAAAAATTTCATAAGTACTTCATCAATTTTTTTTTATCTATTGCTCATGAGAAATAATTCGTAATCAATAAATATTATAAAAGAAAAACTCGTGTAGTACTTCAGCCAAAATTATTTTTTTCCAATTAAACTGTAGCTCTCAAAGTTTTGTACGTATATTTTTTTGTTTCAAAATCTCATTTCGTTATGTTTACTTATATTTAAAAACTTTCAGTGCATTCTGATGCTATTGGAGTATTTCTTCGGCATCATTTTTTATGGAATATTTTCCGATCCGTTGATCTGTTGGCACGAATGTTTCGGTGCAATATTTTTTGAAATTTTTTTTACAAAATTAAAAAAAAATTCAAGTTTTTACTTGTTCATTGTTCTTTTATGCGTCGTATCTTCTCAGAACTACTGTACGTTTTGAGTAATCTAATAATTTTATAAGTATTGACGGTTAATTACGAAGATTGAATTCATTTGAACACTTCTTAGATCAATATCTCACATTGCATTTTTAGTCCGAATATACACCAGCTCGAAATTCGATCATGTATCCATTTTTAGCCGAAATCATTAAAAAATCGCTTGAGCGACCTCTAAAATTTTTATTCAGGATTCAATTCTTGAGAGAATCACTTTTTGATAAAATGCTACCATATTTTGTTGCAATGCCGAAAAAAATCTCAATTCTTTTGCATCACTCAGATACATACATAATATAGACATGTTTAATTGGCAAGCTATGAATTTCTTACCCGAGTACGTACACAATATTGACATGTTTAATTAACAAGCTATGAATTTCATACAAAAAGTCGACAAATCCTAGCCAAAAACAGCATAAATGCTGTAAAAAAAGCTGAGACAAGTACATTTATGCCCCCCAAATAGTCGTTCCAATTAATCCGCCCCACCACCCAGCGCTAAAATACCGATCCCCACAAAAATTTACAAAAACCCGTCTAAGTCGTTCATGCAAAGATCCCCGCACAAAAATCCTTTCTAAACACCAACTCATCATACAAAGTTTTATGAGTAACCGCTCTCATTATCTTATCAAATTAAGTCAAATTGTACAAAGGTGATAATTTCATTTTCGTAAATGTTGTGAGTTCACAAAAAGGTGATAAATAAATAAAGATCTACTAAAGTATATGTGGCCAAGTACGTGGGATTTTATTATGTTTATAAAATCTCCAATTATGATCATATGCCATTTTTCTAATTAATGCTTTATTACAACGAATTATTATCCTATGACTTGGAACTACAAGGGCTTTAAAAAATAATACAGAATTGTATTAGCCTGCGCGAGCTTGAACGCTGCCACACTCTCATTTGTAATATTTGTAGTATAGTTTTATTGGTAACAAATTGATAAAAATTTACTATCGTACGTAGAGAGGATACGCACAGAGTACTTTTCCGGCCCGAAAGTTTTTCATAAAATTTGTCACATAAGTCAACATTAATCTACCATACATTTCGGCCTTAACAAGTAAAGTAAGCACAGCGAATTTGGAATCACAATATGCGGATCGTTTCGTATCCCAAATTATCCTCCTTTCCTTTAACCAATTGTTATCGATGAATCGATGCTCGTGTGGAGCATATCTCACGTTATTACACGGCATGTTTATTCCGGTTTTGTAACATCCGGGGAAAACTGGAGTTACAGAACGTCTAAACGGTACTGTACACCCGGAATAAGTAATCCAGTACCATTTACACGCACTTTTACGACAGGTTTTACAAAACGGAATAAGCCTGCCATGTAAGAGCCGTCATCAATTGGTGGCATTCCAAGGTGGGTAAGATTCGAATCTGCATCAGGAGATCCGAATGTTCGGAGTGGTTGAAAAATTTGCGGTGAACAAAAAAGCATATTTTTAGCTGACTAGTTGAAAAATTTTCGGGCCGGACAAGTACTCTGTGCATATCTGCTCTACGTACGATAGTAAATTTTTATCAATTTGTTACCAATAGAACTATACTACAAATATTACAAATGAGAGTGTGGCAGCGTTCAAGCTCACGCAGGCTAATGCAATTCTGTATTATTTTTTAAAGCCCTTGTAGTTCCAAGTCATAGGATAATAATTCGTTGTAATAAAGCATTAATTAGAGAAATGGCATATGATCATAATTGGAGATTTTATAAACATAATAAAATCCCACGTACTTGGCCACATATACTTTAGTAGATCTTTATTTATTTATCACCTTTTTGTGAACTCACAACATTTACGAGAATGAAATTATCACCTCTGTACAATTTGACGTAATTTGATAAGATAATGAGAGCGGTTACTCATAAAACTTTGTATGATGAGTTGGTGTTTAGAAAGGATTTTTGTGCGGGGATCTTTGCATGAACGACTTGGACGGGTTTTTGTATATTTTTGTGGCGATCGGTATTTTGGCGCTGGGTGGTGGGGCGGATTAACTGGAACGACTATTTGGGGGGCATAAATGTACTTGTCTCAGCTTTTTTTACAGCATTTATGCTGTTTTTGGCTAGTTACTAATACTTTGGTTCCCGCAATTTATGCACATCCAGAGCGCAATTCGTATGTGAGGAATGCCTCGACGTTCTGCGCCACGTGGTGGCCGAAGCAAGAAGTTTTGATGCGAGAAATGATTTAATATCATGTAGTTAAAAAGGTGGTGGCTCATTGAAAATTGGATCAAGTACATGTACAGTAACATATAGAAAAAAAATGGAGCTGATTTACCACCCATGTCATGAGATATAAGGAATTAACTTATGAAAATTTGTCGAATTCCTTGGGATATAGCCGCAAAAGCCTTTGGAGCGGTAACTTCGCAGAGCAGAAAAGAGAGACAGAAAGAAGATAGGGAGATGAGAGGAAGATAGAAAAATGAGGTTGGCAGCAGTGTGGCTAGCCTGTGTATAATCATAGGGAGCCCCGGCGCCCCGCGCGTCCCTCAAAGTACGAGCAGAACTTCCTTAAGGGGCCAGTCCACTTTGGAGTCACGAAAAAAGACTATTTTCGCAATTTTTTTTGAGGATTTTATAAAAGATATGAATATAAAATTTGTTGGGCTTGACAAATAAAGTCTTGAAATACATAAAAAAAAAAATTTTAATCCATTTTTATTCATTTTTAAGTACAAAAACTATAGTTTAACGTAACGCCTCAAAAATAGGTGGGCTAGGTAGCTCCATCACAACTCGGCAACGGCTTGTCTCAAACAAAAAAATCAAAGTCCATTAGATTCAATATGACACCAGCTACAAAATGACCCTCGGATATAAAGTTTTATCAAAAAATAAAAAAATGGCAGATGAAAAACGAAAAAAGTAAAAAAAACGTGTTTTTTTCGCAGTTTTTCACAAAAAAAAGAGTAAAAATCAAAATTTTAAAACCATCGAGTGTCATCTTGTTGCGAATCATGTTTACAATATGTGGTTCAAATTTCAAGAGAATCGGTTTATTAGTTTTAGAGATACGATGGAGCTAGATTTTGAAAACGTTGTTTCGAGAAAAACGCGTTTGAGCGCGCTATACGCTCAGGTAGACGAAATGAGGTCCTGACGTTCAGGTAAAAAAAAAAATACTTAGAGAGCTCGGATTTTCATAAAATTTTGACACAATATTTCTGAATGTATGTACATTCGAAAACACTAAAAAAAATCGATTTTTTGAAATTTTCAAAGTGGACTGACCCCTTAAGTCGATCGTAGATTGGCGGTACTTGCGTACCTGGTGTCCAGTCTACCTTCGTTAGTCATAAGGGAGGTCGAACGGGCGGGTAATACGGGTCGAGAAGAGACGGCTTTTGCCATGAGTAAAAATCTCATTACAGTATATATGAAAATTTTTTTGTCAATAGAACTGTCGGTTGCTGATACTCATAGTTGGTATGGTCGGAGTAGTTCAAATACACTGCCGGAACTACCAACTTTATAGGTCAAATATCACTTTTACAAAAACGCTGGATTCAGAGAATGTGAAAAAAATTATATGAAGAACAAGCTGCTAAAAGCCGTGAACATCATAAAATAAATGAGATCTCCGTAGTGCGTATAGCTACAGCATTGATTTTTTTTTATAGGCCAAAAAATAAACAATAGCTGCCAGGATTATATTTGTCAATAGGCAAGCAAATAATTAAAAATATAAATGTGGAGTTTCAAAAGTATGATTAGAACATGGTCCTTGCTGTATACAGATTCGCGGTGGCTGTCACGTCTCTGCTTTTTTTTTCTTTTTTTTTTCGAACGAAAATGTACTTGTCTCGATTCCCTACCGCGAATCTTAATCTACATTCTATATAAAGTTATTTCGATACGTATACGAAAATTTAGTAAGCCAACCGGAATGCACGTCGATCGGCCAAATGAGAAATCTCGTCGCACAGCCGACCGACACGCCGCCATCTTTGATCCTCCAAATATTTCTGAAGGCGATATCTTCTGTCAATTACTTATTCTTCAGTGACAGTTCTCTCTCTTCATCTTTTTTCCATTTTCCATAGCTGTATTGCTATACGTTTGGAAATACCAGCACACTTTACGAAGCACTCTTATCGAGTGTCCTTCCCGATTCCTTCCACCATAAGGAGCAAACGAAAATAAAGCGTCGTACTGGAATGACATAGTCACTCTTTCGAAACCCTTACCAACAACACAAGCTATTTATATATATGTATGTATATTGCTTTCTTATCGCCGTATTTTATGGATATTTCCAGGATCATTTGGAGGCGATCCTAACCCAGAAGAATACCTGAATCTCCAATATTTTTGGAGATAAACAATTTCTCAAATGTTTTCATCAATGTGATACTCCTTCGAGCTCCATATGGTTTCCCTGAGCGTTAATATATCCAATCTGGCCCGTTGATGGAATAAATTGAGTAATTCGCTCTTCACTGAAAGTCGCTATTCACTGAAAACCCAATTTCGTTGAAATATCAAAATATTTTGTTGGACGTATTCAACAAAATTATTTCGTCCAGGCAACAAAATTTTAAATGTTTCAACAAAACTTCGTTAAACTGAAAGGAAATTTTGTTGAAAGAAAAAAAATATTTGTTGCCTGGACGAAATATTTTTGTTGGACGTATCCAACAAAATATTTGACTGTTTCAACAAAATTGGCTTTCCAATGTTTGTAAACTGACAGAATTGAGTGAATAAATAATGTTGTAAAGAAGTGAAATCCTACGAAATGAGTTCCTTATGATTAGTAGATATATCCACTATTGCAAAAGAAACTTATATATTGGATGGTGAATTTTCCAGATTGAATTATGGATGTTCAGCAGTTCTCAGCAATTAGAATAATTTTGTTCAAACTATTGACTGAAAATAGTCAAATACTGAACTCGAGCATATTCGTTATTAACCAATTACAGAAATATGCCATGCACGTTTGCAAAGAATTTTCTTAACGACTCAAATTTGTGTTTCATTGGTAAATAAGATGACTCTCAGCGTATATTCTTGTGAAATAGAGAGCAAGAGAGAAAAAAACAAGAAAGAGTTCGATCGATCATCCGTTATAACGTTGTACATAAGCAAATTTTCATCGAAACTGGCAAATATTTTCGAATCAGTCTGGAGCTTTGGAACGGGCTATAAACATCTCACGGATTTATCTGAGAGCTCTCCGGCATTCGATTCAATTTACGTTCGTCGATGCCTTGGAGAAACGGTCCTGCATCTGAGAGAGAAAGAGGGAGAGGGAGAGGGGGAGAGAGAGAGAGAGAGAGAGAGAGAGAGAGAGAGAGAGAGAGAGAGAGAGAGAGACGAAAAGAGCTATCGGTAAGCGGGTCCTTCGGTTGGCCTGGCACGGTGCCACAGTTGCACCGGGCTCACGTTCCGGTTTTTATTTCCTTTGCGAAAATACTCGAGAGCGACCTAGGCAAATATGCCGGTGCATCCACTGTGCGATTGCCGACCCGTACCCGACCATCTCGAGGCTGTGTAAAAGGAACGAAGTATAAAAAGGAAGAGGCGAGGTATGCAAAAAAAGAAAAAGAGTAAACGAATAAAAAAATAACAACAACAAAAACAAACATTTTCGTCGCCAAATTTCAAACGTACGTGCCCACGTGACATGCCCCGTATAAGCAAATAAAAATAATAAACAAATAAGATACACGTCTGCGAAACGATATGATGTTGGAATATCCAGTGAGCGTTTAATTTTCGATGAGCCTCAGGTAACATAAATTGTGCGAAAGAAAAATCATTTCAAAATACAGTCGAATATCGAGATAACAAAAAAATTATATTTTTTTTTTTTTCAAAAATCGAGCATACACATTATAAATAATGCATCATGCAAACTGCACTCTCCATGCATTGTGCAAAATGCATTATAAATAACCCATTATGCAAAAATTTTATATTTCTCTAAAAATCAAGCATTTACAACGTGTTTGATCATTCCAAAAAAATTATATTATTACTGCAACATTATTCAAGCTTCAAACTCCACTTTACCACTCGAAAAAAATCTCTAGAAAATTAGTAAAATGAATGAAATTAAATTTGATTTCTATTCACAGAATCGATAAAATTTCATAATACTAATTGAATTATAATTGAAATTAAATATGATGCATAAGTGAATAGCGTTAATTGAAAAATTATTGAATTAAATTAAGCGATAGTACCTAAATCAGAGTATTAAAAAAAAAAGGTTACACGTGTAAATTAATTTGATTTTCTTGTTTCATTCTTTTTGTCCTTAAGAGAAAAACAATTAATCCAGATTCGTTATTTTAAGTTGTACGCATCAAGAAAGATGTACACTGAGAAAAGAAATTTGTTGAATCAACAAATTTCATGTTGTTCGCTACAATTTTGTTGATTCAACAACAATAATGTCATGGTAGCGCATATGTAGTTCAACCAATAAATTAAGTAGTTGAAAGAATCAAATCGTTTTGTTGCATCCGTTTAGTTGCGTCAACGCGCTACGACAATGTCTTAACTAAATAAAGCTGTCGAAACAAATAAATCTGGACTTTGGTTCACTAAATATATGATTGAGTCAACAGACTTAAAAAAAAAATCTGGCACATCCGGTTCAACTAAATATTTAGATGTGTGAACTGAATCATATGGTCTCATGGACAGAATAATTGGTTGAAGATACTAAACTATTTCAACAAACTAGGTTTTAGTTGTGTGAACACGTTTTGACATTATCGTAACTAAATGGATTGTCAAAAGAATTAACGAACGTTCGAGTAGCTTCTTGGTTCGGCCACCGTGTGGCGCGGAGCGCCGAGGTTCTTCTCGTATACACAGTGGCCTCTGGACGGACATAAATTGCGGAAGTCGAGTAATATGAGACGGTCCATTCCATTCTGATCCAGAATTGGGTATTGAACGTCAGGGTTACGAAATTTTTAATGAAAATATTTTCCATTAATCATTTAATTTAAATGGATAATGGAAATATCTTCCATTAATCATTTAATTTTAATGATCAATGGAAATATTTTCCATTAACCATTTAATTTTAATGGTCAATGGAAATATTTTCCATTATTCATTTCATTTTTATGGTCAATGGAAATATTTTCTATTAGCCATTTAATTTTAATGATCAATAGAAATATTTTCCATTAACCATTTAATTTTAATGGTCAATGGAAATATTTTCCATTAACCATTAAAATTAAATAATAGTAATCGAGGTTTCCTCGGTTACTGGTACCGGCAGTAGTTTCGACTTGGATCCAAATGACCCGATGGTAGTAATCGAGCCTCACTCGGTTACCAGTAGCAGTATCAGTTTTGGTCTGGGTCAAAATAACCCTATGGTAGTAACCGAGGTTTTCTCGGTTACAAATAGCGTGAGAGGTTTTGTTCTGGGTTAAAATGACCCTGTGGTAGTAACCGAGGTTTTCTCGGTTATTAGTAGTGGAAACCGTTTTATTCTGGGTCAAAATAACCCAATGGTAATAACCGAGGTTTTCTCGTTTACTAGTAACGGAAATTATTTTATTATGGGTCAAAATGGCCCAATGGCAGTAACCGTGGTTTTCTCGGTTACAAGTAGCGATTAAATGATTAATGGAAAATATTTTAATTGACCATTAACCATTTAATTTTAATGGTTAATAGAAATATTTTCCACTAACAATTTAATTTTAATTGACCATTAACCATTTAATGTTAATGGTTAACAGAAATATTTTCCATTAACCATTTAATTTTAATGGTTAATGAAAATGATAATGCATTAAAAAAAATAATGCATTATTTACAACCCTGTTGAACGTTTATAATTGCCACGGATTACATTCCCGTGAGAAATCCATCGGAGTCTAATGACTCACATGGTCAACTGATTTCTCAGCATGATTGATAAGAAATGAGTAGAATGCACATTTTTGGATTGTAAGAGATTCAGTTATACATATTTGGATATCGAACAAAAAATTTAATATCAATTTGTTTAAAATAAATGTTCGTTGTTTATTTGCTTCAAATAAATAATTATTGGACTTAATTACATAATTATTTGATTTAAATAAATATTTATCAGAAACAATGTCAGTTTCCGTCAGGGAAACAAAATATTTAGTTCGATTGACTCTTTTTTGTAATTTGAAATAACTGGATTATGTTTTATCATATGAACTGAATGTTTTGTTCGTCCTCCGTGACCGCAGGATTTATTGATTCAACAAAAATTTTGCTGATTTAACAAATTTTCTTTTCTCAGTGTATATATATATAAATTTTTAAGCACGTCAACGTAAGAAAAGTGCTATCCGTCGAAATAAACACGCAGTGTGGCTTAGTTTATAGTAACAGACCTTGAGAGTCCTGTCGCTGATTTTGCGAGCTGTATGGCACCTGCAAAATGCACGTGTGCCGCAAGTGACGAAGTATCATGACCGTGCGTAACCGCGTCGGTGGCTGCAAGCAGCGGGAGCTAACATTGCCTGGGGATGCTTCCTATGCTCTGTGTGTGTGTGTGTGTGTGTGTGTGTGTGTGTGTGCGCGCGCGCGCGTGTGTGTATGTTGCTTAACGCTATGGTATGTATTTGAACGTCGCAGCAGCAAGATTGTTGAATGCACACCAAGGTTCAAGAATTCTATCCAAGTGCATCAACCGTAAGTGAAAATCGTCGAAGCCCACCCTCGACGATGTCAACCAGTCTTCGTGTTCGGCCCAATTCACGTTCTCGTATTATTATCCAACGTATACGATCACAAAAGTTTCCATGATATCGTCTGACACGTAGTTTCGCATTATATATACGAAATTATTGATTATCCAAAAAACAAAAAACCAAACAAGAAAAGGTACGTCTTATGTAAAAATGTGCATTACGTTCCAGTAATTAAAGCAATCAATTCAATATCCATGACAAAAAATATACAGTTAAATTATAAGACTAAAATAGTGTTTCTTTTGCTTTTATATTGACGATACTTTTAAACTAATTGGTAAATAAAAACGAAATATATAAAATTATCAAGCTAAGATGACAGAAGAGAACAAATTAATATTAGCCTTATAATAATGATATTTTTAGTTAACGGACAACACCACTGTGACCCCTTATTTTTTTCACATTTTTCAAGAATTTTTTTTTGTGGGAAAAAAAGAGATATTCGAAAATTTTTTTTTGGGTTTTGTTCCTTGTTTATTAATGTATCAAAAAACATTTTTTTCACATTTTTCACGCCGCATGGTGGCGCTGGGGAAGCTCTCGCGTCATCTCCGCAGTGGTTCGCGGCACGCAGCAGAACTCTCTTCAACGTCGATCTGAAAAAAAATACCGAGTGTTTTCGTTAATAATATGATATTTTGAAGAGAAGTACATAGGAATTTGGAAAAATATTGATTTTTAAAAAATAGGCACGCCTTTGAAATTAAAGAATGATTTTTGAGCAAAATTTCTCGTCGAAAATAGGCTATAACTTTTATTATTATTGAGATATCGAAAAAATCTTATGTACTTCTTTAGATAATCTACTTTTATTGATACAGTAAAAATTTGAAGTCGATCGGATAAAAATTGCTCGAGTTCTGCTGCGTGCCGCACTCAAAAAAGTGGTTTTGAGAAAAACGCGTTCAAAGTTGGGACCCCGAGCGTCGCGGACCGCTGCACCGCTCCACAAAATATTCAATATCTACGAAAATAATTATTTTTTCGACCTGGTTCCAACGGCATTTCAATCTTAAAAGTATTTTAGATTTTTTTAAATGGTTTTCAAAAAATCGATTTTTTGAAGCCGTCACAGTGGTGTTGTCCGTTAATTTAATTTTCGTCCCTCGGAGTCCCGACGAATGGGTACTGCATCAAAATATAATTTATACGAAAACATTTCATTGTACGAAGATACGAATGTTGGCGTATGGTTGGATAATAAATTTGTTCCTCGGGGTATCCAATGTAGGCGATTTTCTCGTAGACATTATACGTATAAACGTATACAGAACATCGATATGTATATATTATGTATATACCTATCTATACGTAATACGTAGACGTATATATGAATCTTCACAACTTCCGCAGAAATCTGCATATGCATCAATTAACGGGTATGTTTGACATCGGGATCGTTCGACTAATTATCAAGCTAGTGCGATCGTCGTAGAGTTGGATCGCGCACTGGGGAGTAGGGAAATAATTTAGCTTCATGTAGTGGTACATACGCTCGTAATGGTCGTACAGTCAAGTCTCTCCTATTGATCAATAAATAGAAATGAAAAATTATTCATTGTATTTTAATGCTTGACGAAAGTAATCCGGATTCATCAATATTTAAATTTTATAACGGTACAATTTAATAAATTAAGCAACAATAATGTGACATCGAAAATAACTGAATAAATATTAACTTAATACCGGAAAGTGCACAGACCAGATTTAAATTATAACGGTACAATTTAATCAATTAAGAAAAAATAATATAACATCAAAACTAACTGAATATTAACCGAATGACACATCGAATTTCTAAACTGAAATAATGGAATAAAAAATTGATCAAAATTAATACCGTACGTAATATTTTTCTAAGGAAAATAGTGCAATTGCGAAAATATTTAAATTTCCATCCAATTGCGGTTCGACATTAAAATATATTCGTCAACTTTATAAACTCCATCCGTTCTCTCAATTCCCATTTTTTAAACCCTTCCTCACACGCGCTACGAACGAAATGCCGCATTTTTTGCTTTTTCATTAAACAACAAAAATAGGTGAATGGTACACTTGTGACAATTTAGCTATTCCTGTATTATTATTAGCAGAACGCAATAAAACAGAAAATAATACGATAATTTTAAATTTATATTTTACAAATAATCCTTAATACGACTAAGTGGAAGAAATGCGGCGTTTCCCCGCTAGCGCGTGTAGAGTCGTCCATATGATTTTACATTCGACGTTGCCATATCTCCTACTGATCACTTGAGCACTAACGGTGCGCGCATGCGCGTAAGAACGATATGGCAACACTGTAAGGCTCAAAAGCATTGCGGTGATTCACCGTGACGCGTGTAACGGTGTTTGGAATTCTAGCGCGTGTAACGGAGGGTTAATTAACATAATCGATACTAGACAATCTGACCGGATTAGAAAATGCAGGAAAAAATATAATTAAAAAATAAAAATCGCGTTTTTACTCTTTATGGTTATTTCCCCTGATTTATTTGCTCTTTTTAGTACAGTAATAAAAAAAATAACAATTACGACGAATTCATCGATGCGCGGATTGAGTTTGGCTATGAGGAAATTGACTGTAGTCGAAACAAAGTAGTGGCGTACAGTCGTACAGAATAGTAGTAAGTTTCATGATGGAGTACGGCGTGTAGTACGCACGTTCGATCCCTGCCTGTGGGGTTCTCGACCTTAAAACCCCCACTATTTTCTTCCCCAGACTTTGCAGTTGTCGCTTCGAACTGTCCTACCGAGAGATCGGACATTAGTCTACGAATAGTCCTCTCACCTTGAGTAAGAGGTTATCCTGCTGGAGTCTTTTGCCTCGTCACTGTTTATCGCTTTCGTTCCCCTCATAACGTTTGCCCTTTATCGACACGAATATTCTCCTTTTTACGCTTCCTCCCTCTCTCTTTCTCTCGCTCTCTCTTCCCCCTCAAAATGCATGGGTGCTTCTTCCATCCCCATCATTCTCATGCGGCAAAAACCGCTTGAGGGTATCTTTTTTGTGCACATATATAGATATGAGCGTAAGAAGAAAGATATTAAGTTACAAACGTCCACATAACTGACCATACATTTATTTATATACACAGGCCATTAAGAGGCGTTCTAGTCCCGCCGAAGTTTGCCATAAGGGATGGGAAAAACCATCATTCTAATTTTGCCGGATAGACAATTAATTTTCTTTTCTTTGTGCCATTCATTTTCGTATATGTTTCGAAAAAAGTCAAATTAATTGTATATTTTAGTAAAATAAAAAAGTATTTCTTGCGAAAATAACTAACAAAGGGTGGTTCAAAAATGGCATGATTGAATGTAAATTTTAGAGGGCGTTATTTAATTCAAGGTGGTAGCTCATGAATGAATATTGCAGTCTTCAATGTTTTTGCGAGAGTAACATGGACCGCGCGTATGCATTCTACCACGTTGAAATATAAAAAAAAACAGTTTTACAATATCAATGAATCGATTTTCAGAAAATTCTCCTGTCTTTTTTTGTGTCGAATTAAATATCAGAGTCCAATAAATGTGATGGCTAAAAACATTCTGAAAAATACAAAAGGTGGACAGCTTGGAACGAAGCGCTATTTGGGAGGTGAAAATTCATTGAGATTAATAAGAACATAAATAATCGATTACGATTTCTTCGCGGCGTGTTGTGTGCCGAAGTATCGATTATTGATCAAAGCGCACGTTTTGCGACGGTTGCGAGAGTGTCGATGTATCGATTTGTGCGTTATAGGTTTCTTGGATGGTCAGTAATTGGAGCCTCCTCATCTTTCCTTCCTGCCTGGGGTTTCGCGTGATTTTTTCTTTCTTTCTCTACCGCCCTTAAATTAGTCATCGTTGTCTCTCTCGCGCGCGCGCGCTCTTACCCTTCTCCATCGGTGACTCGGCGAGACCGAGTGAACGTAAAAGCCAGAAAGAGAGCGGAAAACAGCGATGACAGCGGAGCGCATGCGTCTCCCTACCCCGACCGGCTTTCTCCCCTTCCGCACCCCGCCACCCCCACCCACCCCTTGCCTTCGCCGTCGCTGCCGCCGCCGCTGCCGCAGGGGCAATATAACCTTCTATTCCCACTGCGGGGCGACGTGAGGCCACGGCCGCCACGCGACCGCTTCTCCCACTTCACGTACGAGCGTGTGTCACGTTCGTACTAGTACAGTGCGTGCCTAACGAGAGTGGGGATAGGGGCGCGTGGATGACTGCAGTTTCGGCGCGGCAAAAGAGGGGATAACGGCGCGGCGCTACGAAATAGAAGTGCGAGAGAAAGAGAGAGAAAGAGAGTGGAAGGAGTGGGGATTGGTTATTACTGACCGCCCGGCATAGTGGGCACCGGGTGGGGGGAAACGAGACGGTCGCTGGAGTAGCGCTAGTAGTTCTGGACGGGCAGCGTTCCGGGTTGGACGTTACGTTTTGTCGCCTCGTTTTTGACGTTACATTTATACACAAAAATCATCTCACCAAAAATTCACTTCTCATCCAACGTATTTCACCCTCTAATCTCTTATTCTCATTCCACATTTACGTGCATTCTCGATATTTTGTTTTCCGTGCGAATCGTTAAAGTGCCCGATTATTGCGGAGTGATCACTAAATATAGACAGGAAAACTCGAATAATACGAAAAAGAGGATTGTGCACTGGTGATAATATTATATTTGTGGGGAAAAAAAGATAAATCGTTCGCGATAAAGTGGATTTTTAGCGGAAATATTGACAGATCGTGAAATTCAATGAAAATGTAAACGCAAGCACGATACACACTGGATAATTCCTGAATGCTGATAAATAAATAAAAACAAGCGAGAGCATATGTGTTTGAAAGTGTTTGTTTTTCACGAGGTCTAGCGAGACGGAAAAAAGCTCGGCTAAATCGAACGTCTACCTCACTTTTGGAAACTTTTTGTGCTTTTTCCATTACTCGCTTTTTCGATTTTAACGGTATTTTTTCTCGTTTTTTTTTCACTCTGTTTACAATCTCTTTCGTGCGTCTCGAAAACGGAGTTCTCGTGTATACACGATTTAAGCACGATAGAAACACTCGGCATATACAACTCGGGAGTTCGTTCGACCTCGGCTCGCAAAAGCCTGATCGACCGAGAGAAAGTGAGACAGAGAGACAGCAGGTAAAACAGGGTTGTACGCTACTCGCGTGTCCATCCATCTTTTCCTCCCTCTCTTTTTCTCTCCTTCTCTCTCTCACTCTCATTCTCTCATAGTTTTTTCTAACCCCAACATTTTTTTGTCATTTTCACTGTTTAATATGCGACATTTTCGGCAATCTCGTGCAATATTAATACGGGACGAAAAATTCGTGATGCTCGATACGCCCTCTGCGATTTTGGGCGCTCGCTCATAAGGGAAACGCTCGACTGACCAGATAAAAAATCATACATCACTGTACTCCGTAACGCGTATATAGATAAACACGAGTGATTTAAAAATAAATAGTTTTGGAGTATACGATGAATACATTTTCCAGATCTATTTCGCGTACCCGTTTGGTGAATTTATTCATTCAAACGAAATAAATCAGCAAAAAATAGAGAAACACCGAGTTTTTCATCCACGGTGTTCACGTGCATGGATTAAAGTGTACACGTGGGGAGGATTCATAAAGGTCAACCGGGGCCAAACACACACACACACACACACACACACACACACACACACACACACACACACACACACACACACAGACACCCACACACACACACACACAAGACGAAGTGAAAACTGTGTAGTTCACGAGCTCTATTATTTATTTTTTCATTCTACTCGTTTTTTTTTCTCGTGCCTCTTGTGTAAACGATGAGATTTTAGTGCTGGATTTGATAATTTAACAAAATCGTGTCAATGTGCGAGCGGATTCGTGTATGTGCTTTTTTTTAATGTGCCATCTCCAATTTGTGCGGATTTATACATTGATAAACCGAGAGAAAAAAAAATGATTGACGATCGCACGAATAAACTCGCTGTCTCGTGATTTACGGGATAATACATATATGTGTATGAATATATATGTATATATTTGAGGTCAACGACGAGGTCGTTAAAGATCGTTGTTTTTGTCGAGTGAATGAGAAAATGTCGTGGATTACGATACGAGAGACCGGAAGTATCGGCATGAAACTTTCGACGAGCTATTCCCGGCGAACTACGATCGCCAAGTAAGTGAAACAAATTGAGTTTCGTCGGACGGTTAACGATTTATATTATTCCAGGGAATTGACACCGTTCGCACGAAAACAAAAATACTACAATACTTTTATTTATGTTTCTCGTATATATATAACTCTTTCCTGAAACAATCGTAGAGAATTGGTTCGTTTTTTGTTATCTCGTGGAGAGATATGTCTCGAATATCTCGAATAAACCCTTGATCACCATTTTTTTTCTTTTTTTTTTTTTTTAATAGGCTGAATCTTATGACTTTCTTCTTTCTTTAAGTTCACGAATTTTTGGAACTAACGATAGCAAACTTTTATTCAAAAATGGGGGCAGTTTCCAAAACTTCAAATTGCTTCCAAACTTTTGAGATTTTTTTATCTTTCGCAACACAAATAAATCTATTAGCGTCCAATCCACACCAATAAATGTTCGATGTTATCAGATTAGTGAAATGTTGCATTAAACCAGCGTTTTCGAATGGAAAGTGTTTACTTCTTTTCCATTTCGTAATTATTATTCCAATGGCCAACTATTAGTCTCAATTTTCAATGGATACTCGGAAATAGGAATGTTTTCTATACTTAATCTCGCATTGCCGATAAATTTCTATGCATGCGATTACGAATATGTATATCGAGGAGCGTAATTTTGTTGGAAGTACGCTTCGAATCGTGTATCATCACTGTCGAATTATTGCACGAGAGGCAAAACTCGTTCAAACCCTACAATTATATATACAGGGTTAGACACTCGTACAATTATAATTAATTTCCCGAAATATACAGTGTGAGAAAAAAACATTTCGAATAATAGTTCTACTTTTTTGAGGTGATTTATCGGAAGCGTATGTACATTTTCAAGGTGACCTTTGGATTTAAAAAATGGAGTATACTTTTTTCATGACCTCCGAATGTAGCACGTTCCGAGACTGATACATTGATCTCCGATACGTTGACCCGCCAAGGTCATTCAACATCGCACACTGTCGTTTAAATATAATTATTGTATTACGTTAAACTTAACGATTTTTTTTTTCAAATTCCTACTCAGCAAAGGAAACATCGATAGCTGGAAAAATATCAGTGCGATCGAACTTTTCACGCTTGAAATGATGCCTCCAGAAACCAGTCGTGCGAACATTTCTGATTTACGTATGCAGTCATTACTTCGCGTTTGACTCCTTCTATCATCATGAAATTTCACTGCTTGTTAAACATGTGATTTCACCCAGAAAAAAGTTCTATTTAGATCTACTAGGATCGTTTATTCGAATTTTAAAAAATTTTAATTAACAAAATTTCTATTCGTTTCAGCTGGGAAGCTGTATTTAAATCAAATAAATAATGTTATTTGGGTCCATTTGGTCCAGTACCCACGTTAAAGCTTCTCGCTCCGGCCACCAGGTGGCGCAGAACGTCGAGGCATTTCTCACATACGAATTATGCTCTGGATGTGCATAAATTGCGGGAACCAAAGTAGTTTTGTTATTCCGACTGATTATATCGCAGATCCATGAAAATATTATTGAATAATATTATAATTGAATATGGTATAAATAATATTATAAACATTATAAATATTATTTTTATTTTAACTTCATATTCGTTTAATTTTTAAGATAAAAATATGTCCGATTTTAAAACATATGTTAAATTTTTCATGAATCAAGAATATAAAAATAGTGCGATCAGAAAAAAAAAGTTTCTTAAGGAGGTTGGATCACGACGGTACAATGTTGCCATGCTAAACCATGTTAAAAACATTAAAAATTTCAAAATGATAAGAATTTAATAAAATTTGGTAAATGTATTCTTTAAAAATATATATGGCAATACAAATTTTTTTAGATTTTTATACCACATAGTTCTCGAGTAATTGAACACTAAAGTTCACGTGCATAAGCATAGAGTTTATATATATACAGTTATAAATCTCGTACATAAGAACTTCGATTCAACGCTCAATTATTCGATAACCATGTGGTAAAAAATTTTGAAAAAAAATTGTGTTTGTATACTTGGAGCCAAAGAATGTTATCACCAAATTTTATCAAATTCTGATTATTTTGATTTCGTGATCCACCTCCTTAAAGTTAAATAGATCTCCATTTGGTCCTGAGACAAGGAAGCAAATTTATTTGATTTAACTAGATTCTAGTTGAATCAACTAGATGTTTTTTGGGTGTGTGTGCTCTTCACTGATGAGTATTTTTAAATAATTCGAACCGTTTTTTATGTCATTTTGTAATACTTCTTGGTTTATTGGTCGATAAATTTATTTTTTATTCGGGGATGTCGTCCCACTCAAAGAGTACAACTTTTTTCCAAAACATTATTTTCGAACGAAGCATGTTTGGGAAATATTCGAACTCACCTCAACCTGTATATCAAATGATATCGCAGTAGATGAATTCAACAATGAAGACAAAGCCAATCTGGTAAATTGAATAATTAAAAAGTTTGTTTTCCCGGTTCGTACACGGAGAGAAAAATACCATAAAGATTACCGTGCTCTGCACTACAAATTCTACGCAAATAACATTTTTGGGAGGATTTATCGAAAAAAATAAAAATAAAATAAAGATTCGAATCAGTATCGCAATATTTAAAATAAACCTATGTGATTTTTTTGTAATGCGGCACAGTTTAATTTCCGAAACAGCACTGTAAAAAGGTCCATTAAAAAAAAAAAAAAAAAACGAAAAAAAAAATCTCTGCTTTGTAACGCGACATAAACGAAAAACTAGTTGTTGCACCGCAACTAAATTTCGGATGGCTCAGAAATTTGACCACATTGCAAGGCAATTTTTACCGTTGTTTCATATTTTTGGTTCAAGCTCCATCTTTTGTTACTGCATGAAGTCAACAGGCCAGACCCTGTCGTCTACTTTTATTATTTTTATTCCGTTCTGTCATGTGGCATGATATGGTCTTTAACCTTTTACAATTTTTTTTATACTAAAAAGGAAAAAAATAATTATTTGGATGGAAAGAAGCAGCGAATTGAGTAGTTTCAGAGACTTTTCTCATTCAACTGCAAATTGTCAATTCAACATAACTTTTCGTATCGCAGACCGTGTCCTGACACATATACATATATTCAATTTGAAAACCTGATGAAGGCGGACTAAAAAAAATTAAAAACGTTTGATCTAATTGATGATTTATTTATTAAATAAGAAAATAATTTGTTGATTGATTGGATTATTAATTGATGAATAATCATTAATTCATTATTTTCTTATTACTGTAATTATAATAATACTATTATTATCATTATGAGAAATAAAACTGAAAAATGAGCACTAGAGAAATTCATGTTCAGGCAAGTAAAAATTGATAATCGTCCCATGAAATTTTACAGTGCCAGGGCACTAATTTTTATCGTACTGACACCATCGATTTTAATCTCATTTTTTGGTGAAATTCATATATACTGTAAACATTTTTTATTATGCCTGATGATCGCGTGCACATAATTTGAAAACACGCACTGTAAAAAAAGGCATAGTGCTGAGAACGGAGGCGTATTTGACGCGATCTCCGCGCGTAGTTGAAGATATTTTGGTGAGCCAACTACGCCCGCAATGTGAGGTTGAATTTGAAATATTCAATAGAACCAAAACATTTTTTTAACAAAATTCAATAAATGTTTGCAATAGTATCATGGCATTGCTTGGGAAATGCGGAAAAGTACTTCGATGAATTGTATCAATCGTGTTTGGATTAAATTAATTGCATTGTTTAATTAAAACGTACAGTGATTGTACTGAACAATCATGATTTTGAAATGACTGTAAGAAATATTTGAAATTTTTTTTGATATATATATTTTTTGGAATTATTTTTTATTTAATATTTTTGATTTTATATTTTGCGACTTTCAATAGTAAATACGATTAATCGATTTTTTACTCTCTCATAGGGATGCCGATCCAAGAATCGATTTTTGTCCGACCGATAATCGATTTCTTAAATCGATTCTTTCTAAACGATTAATTACCGGAATCGATCTTGATTGCAAGATCGATTATAAATTCTGAACTACTCTAAACTCCCGATAATAATTTGTGCTACTATATAAAAATCGCGGGATCTTATGTGGGCGGAGATCTGTGGATTAATGTAATGTGCCCTTCAAGGTTAAATTTCGTGTCAATTGAAGTTGGCTGTGATGACATCTTTTATATTTTTTCCATTCTGAACTGTTTGCATTTTATATTCTATTGGCCAATAGAACCTTTCACTCCGCCTTCCGAAATCCGCTTCCATCTTCAATCTTTCTTTCATCACCGGCTATGCAATACATTTTTCGCAAAATTAAAAAATATTCGATCCACTAATATGTGCAATTAAAATAAAAATGTGTGTGAAAAAATCGGGTGTTTTAAAATCGAAAATGATAAAGTGCACCGTCGCTGAGTATGCATTAATATAACCGAGAACGAGACTGGTTACATGTATAAGCGCGCTTACGTTTTTTTACGTATTTATTTTTGTTTGAACTAATAAGTAAAAATGTTTATTCTTGACACGGTGGTTGTTACTTTCGTACCCATATAATAAAAATATCCTTGATTTCCAATTTCTTTTATTTTATTTTATTTATGTTATATTTTCCATTTTTCATATCGATTTAATGAAAATCGAT